>PISX010009082.1:0-77845 GCA_004024625.1 Mellivora capensis
GTTCCTTGTCAGGACTGCCCTGTGGATCCTGTCTCTTCACAGTTTCCAACCTGAAGACCATGGACCCCACCAAATTCCCCACCCGGTACTGCTACTGTGTGAACAACAGGACCAATGACTTGTCAGGTGGGTGGAGCTACCCCCCAGACTTGTGGCTTTCCTGATTTCGCCTGTCCCCTTTCAGATGAGTTTGACTTAATTTTTTTCTCCTAAGAGTGAAATAAGAAAAGACAGTGGTATATATTATGCTTAGCTATGTACCCAACCACTGTCGAGAAAGTTATTTTCTTGGTTTTTATCCTACAGAAATTGTTATGTCTGAACAAAGAGGCAAGAACAACATGTTCATGCAGCGTTGTTTTAACAGAAAACTCTGAGAACCACATAAATATCCACCATTAGGAAAATGGTTATGTAGTCTCTACTTTGATAAATAGCCATAAGCCATGCATAAGTGAATGGGTGTGGCTAGATTTGGCATACCTCTGGAAACATTTCCATGCCATTTTTAATTAAAAAAAAAAAAAAAACAGAACAAAATAACGTGTAGAATATACTGTCCTTGGTAAAGAGATACATATGTGGACACCAGGTAGGTGTTCACCCCTGAAAGAAGATCAGGATGCATGTTTTGCGGTGGGCGAGGGCATTCCTGGATCTTTCAATGCTAGGATACTCCTGTATTACTTTTACAGTTGAAAGTTAAAATTATTTGATGTCCTTTCTATTTAGAGAATCCCAAAAAGTAAAACTGAAAGTTAATATTTCACCACTAATCCACCCATTCAATGGTTCTTACTGAGCACATAATATTAGCCATACTCTCTTCTAGGTGTGGGGGTACCACACTGGGCAAAGTGAACACACACAGTCTGCTCTCATGGACTAGGGTCTATAGGAAGGGACAGAGAATCATTGAGTAAACCAATAATGCATGGTATGTCAGCTACTAACATAACCATGAGAACAATAAAGCAGGGGAAAGGATGAGGAGGGAAGTGGTGGTGGGCATGGCTGCTGTGTGTAGGATGGTCAGGGAAGTCTTTGCTAATGTGGCAGGAAGTGGAGAGACAGCCCTATGGTATCCAGGGCCAGAGTGTTTCAGATAAAAACCCAGGCAGCAGGGTAAGGATGAGAGAGGCCAGCGTGGCTGGAGCATGTAAGCCAGGGCTGATGGTCATAGGAAATGAGCTCAGAGTTGTGGGGACAAAGCAAGGAGGGTTCTGAGGATCAAGTAGAAGTTTATAGTCCACAGCAAGGATTTTGATTTTCACTCTGAATAAGAAGGAAGCCAAGGTGATTATCCACACAGAGGAGTGGTGTGATCTAACTTATATTTTAAAAGGATATCTTTGACTTTTCATTTAAAAACAAATAGATTGTAAGAGAAGTAAGGATTGAAGGTACAAAAGCCTCCTGGTCTTTTTCTCACTTGACCCAACCTTAAAAATGTTTTCTAGGATATTACAAACTCTACAAACATTTGTAATGACTACATAACCTGGAAACATCAGCATTTTCTTAGCCATATGCTGTTGACTTTTGGGTGGATTCTAGGTTTTTCTTAACATAAAAATTCTTGTATTGGACATCTTGGTGCCTAAAACTTTTCCCGTTTTCAGATTACTTTCAAAGGATAGATTCTTTGAAGTGTAATTTCCGGAACAAATATTATGAACATTTTAAAAAGAGTAATTAGTAATGTTTAATGAGTACTGTATGCCAGGCCCCGCAGCAAGTACCTTACAGCCAGCTTGTTTAACTGGTCCTTCAAATCTTATCAACTAATTACACGTGGGTGGACAAATGTTGTCCATAACCACAGCTTCCTCATCCTCTCATTAGTCCCTGCTGGGGGCCCAGTTTAGAATGGGCACTGAGTCCCTGCCCTGAGTGCATAAAATATAAAAATAAAATGTAAAAAGTCGAGTCGCATCTGTAGGGAAAGAGTTTCTAACTCCCCTCGGTGAGCTAAAGCATATTTCCATACACTTGAAATGGTTATTTGAAAATAATTGATCCATTGATCATTACCACTGATAAAATAGTGTGCTGCTCCTTCTGTAAGCCACGACAATTTTTTTTGTGACACATCACAATGTGCTGGTGTCCACTCCCCTAAGATCACTACCATGAGAGGCTGTATGAAGGCTAGCATCTTGCCATTGCTCAGTCTCTGGGGGAAGATATATTTGTGGATACTCTTCAGACCTGGATTATTCTCACTTGAATAGTCTCAACTCTGACTTAAAGCTCCCCTGTGAGGGTGAATTTGTGTATTTTTAGTTTTTCTATATTAAAGGAGCTTAAATTTTCTTGATTTAAAAAAATAATGTATTATGATGTCAAAATGCCATACAATGGGGCATTAATACCTAAATATTAGGTATTAATATTTATATTTATTTTTATTATTAGGTATTATTAATTAGGTAAATATTTATTAGGTAAATTTATTAGGTAATTTATTAGGTAAATATTAGGTATTAATATTTATATTAATATAAATACCTAAAATCCCAACATCCATAGGTAATCACATTACCCAAGGTGGTGTAAACCACCTCTCTGATCTACCTACCTAAGTCATCTGTCAACTAGTCATCCAACCTACTTTTCTACTGTCCTACCTGCCCCATTCATCTGCCCATCTATCTATCCATCCTACTCTGTATTCTCTATATAATTTAGAATGTAAGCCAGGCTATTATGACAAAGGACCCCAAAATAATTTGTCTGACAGAGGGTAGAAGGTAATAGGTCTTGTGCGTGACCATCTGGGTAAACCTACCAGGGCTGCTCTGTTTGATGGTTAAGTGGCCCAGGTTCTTTCTAGTTTGTTGCTCTGCCTCCCATGATGCATTGCCCTTGTCCTCATAGTCCAGAATGGTTTGCCTCCACATCTGCATTCCAGCCACACAGAAGAGGAGAAAGGAATTGATGACATTGCCTCTCACTATATAAACACACTTTGGAAATCTTCCACATGGCTTCTTCTCACGCTCTATCACCTAGAGTTTAGTCATATGGCTTCACCCACCTGCAAACACACTCAGAAATGTAGTTTTGTGTTAAGCCACCATATGCCCAACTGAAATTTCATGTTCTTTCGCTAAAAGATGGGAGAATGGATATTGAGAGACAACCAGCCATATCTGCCACATTTTCCATGCAGCTTTATAATCCATCTTTAATCAGTGCCATTCTATTCCAATGAATTATTCTATTCCATTCTATGCCAATGAATTATTCTATTCCAATTAAAGGCCATTCTATTCCAATGAATATAAATATGTCTCATCCTTCATATGATTTCATAGTACTATTGAAAGAATGTACCGTAATGTATTTAATTAGTCTCTTCTTGATGGAAATTTAGTTTATCCCCAGTGTTGTTATAATTATAAGCAATGCTATGATGAATACCTGTGTACTTGGAATACTTCCCTAATTATCCTGTAGAATACAATCCTTGAAGTGAATACAATCCTTGAAATTGCTGTCTGACAGGGAAATAATTTTGTAGTGATTCAAATTGCTAAAATTTACTCTAAGACATCTCCCATAAGTTTACACTTCTACTAATAATGTTTGAGAGCACATGTTTTCCACACCTTTGGCAGTACAAAGTACTAAGATACATTCTTTAATCATTACCAATTGGATAGACAAAAAGGCTTTTCCCCCTATTTTCTATGCATATATAAAAGTAGTCAGAAATCACTCATCAATTGCTAGTATTGCTAATCAACTAGATAATTTAAATTTTCATCAAAACAAAAATGTCTCTGAGGTAATGATACCTGGTTTTCTTCCAAGCCGTATAGACAGATTGTAAAAGCCATTCTGAAGGGAGAGTTCATAAAGTGTGTTGAGTAAGACATTGCTTGAGCAGCAGTGGGAACATTAGGAAGAGTGGGAGCTTTGGCCCAACATATACCTCAGTTCAAATTCAAGCTCCACCACATCCTCTGGGACCCTGGGAAAATTCCATCATCTCTCTGAAACTTGGGCACAACCCAGACTCCATTTTGGTGCCCTGCCTCCAGTGCCATGGTCTTGGCTTCTGTGCAGTATTAGTAGCAGATTAGAGTTTACTGGTCTGCTTAGGAGCTTCCCTGCCTCCCACCAATCTCAGCTTCAGGCGGGCAGAGATGGTGTCTCATGTAATCCTCCAGTACTGAGCAGGTGTCTGGTGCCCTGCAAACACTCAATGAATATTTATTAGATAAGTGAATTAATGAACAAAAAAGACATTTGATAAGTAGGAAGAAAATAGATGGAAGAAATAATGAAATACAATCCTTCCTCAGTTTCCACAATGTGAACAAGGACAGACTGGAAAGGAGGACAATCAAGTTAGCATCCCTTTTGCATGGTTAGGTAGCCACATCTGCATGGTATTCTACCATGCCTCCTCTCCCAGAGATTGACCATGTATCTATGCAGGTGTGATAAGATCATACCATGGCTCTGGTTCATGTAGAGAAGTGTCCACCTCCTGTTGGCCTCCTGTGCTGCATGTTCCATCAGTTGTCATACATGGACCCCCTCTGGGCCCTGCATTTCAGCTTGCCCCCAACCCAAGTTCATAGTCCCATCGAGTAAAAGAAGTGTTTTCACAAAGCACGACAGGAAATTATCCAGATGACACCAGAAGCTTCTTCCTTAACTGTTTGGGGCTCCTAGAATTCACATCCTTGTTCTGGAAGCCAAAAACGTGTTGGATCCTGGAAAACCATAAATGAACAGCAGACAATGTAGCAGCTGTTTGCTTGGAGCTACACTGGGAAATTTCATTGGTTGATGGCTCCCACCATTCCAAGCAATGGTCCTTATTCAAACCCCTTTCAGAGATAAAGTTCACAAAGATTTGATAGCCTGAAATGTGAAATTCTTCCAATCTCCTCCCATCAGCCTTATTAACAAGGGGGACAAGAACAGGGGTTTCTGGTTCTGTTTTGCGTAGGGTTATAGTCTCTTGATAACCCACCACTAACATTGACATTACATTTTGAAAACCCAAAACTATGTAAATTCATGTTGTATAACCATTAGGTGGCTTCCTGTCAGGAGGACTTGGGATTCTAGAGCAATTAGAGGTGAAAACAGGGGACAACAAATGAGAAAAACCATTATTCAGTAATATGGCTTTTCACAGCCATTTGGTGTTGGCACAGAGTGATTTGGAGGGAGAGGGAAATGGGAGGAAGGGGATTATGACCATGGATCCAGAAGTTTTCTCCCAGCCTGGAAATAAGACATCTTTATAATTAGTAATATTTCTCTATATGATTGCTAACATTCCTTAACACACTGAACGAAATCAAACTGTAAAATCTACTCTGAAAAGTCCAAATACACTATGCTTTTCCCCTCAAGTCTCTGGATCAGAAATTTAAATCTCCTCAATCCTTTTTGCAGATTTCACAGCCCTACTGGTGGATGTCATTGGAAATTCTACCAGCTACCTCACAGAGATTTTTAAGTCAACTTCCATCCTCTCCGGTGTGTTCATCTTGAAAATGTGTGGGATATTGGAGATTTGGCAGATTTGCAAAATTCAATCAAAATCAAAATATTTGCAAAATGTAATCAAAATATAATCAAAGCTAGTGTACCACCTACTCCACGCCCTGCCACAAACTGGGCTGCCAGGAACCTCCGTGTAAGTTTTATTTAGACAACCAGTGTGGTCCAGTTTCAACCACTAGTATTTGAAGGCTCCGTCGTCCAATCAAAGCTATTATTGGTATCTAAAAAGTTAGAGGAAGAATCCAAGGCTCAGAGTTAGGGGAATCTAGACAGACTCAAGAAAACAGCTTCTACTAGATAGCTATACTCACATTTTAGAGATGAGAAACTGAGATTTGGAGAGGTTGCCTATTTTGCTCCAGGCCAGATCAGAATTTAGCGTTAGATCTATATGCAGCCCAAGCCCATGTCCAATATGCAGTTGGGAAAGATCTGCCTCATTCACAAGGTGCCTTCATATAACTCCAAAGCCAGTCGCCTTCCCCAAGAGACCCACTTTGCAAAGCGCAGATCTAGTCAATCGCCCACACATGGTCTCGTCAGAAAACTGGAGGGCTGCACGATGGAGCAACTACTGTGTTAGAAACAGGGAAAGGAGAGAGAAAGAGTAGTAGATCTCATCAGCTGCAAGGATTCTTCCATAGGCTGTCCATGTACTCCCTCACTGGACCCTCACTACAACCTTGTGGAGTGATTACATAGGTATCCCCATGTTACAGGTGGGGAAACCATGGCACAGAGAGGTCAAGTAACTTGCCTAAGCTTATCCTGAAGAAGTGCAATTCGAACCCAGGTGATCTGGTTCTAAAGTCCATGCTCTTGCTCACTATGCTAATATATATAATAACAGGCCCACATTCACAGTGATAATTATTATTATTATTATGACCATTTACTGAGCTCTTCTATTTGCCAGGCACCATACACATTATCTCACTGGGTCATCATAGCTATCCTTTGAAGGACGTGCAAGCAAATGTCCACATTGCTTTGGGCAGCATTTTTTTTTTTTTGAGAGAGAGAGAGAGAGTGTGGTGCAGGCAGAAGGGGAGGAACAGAGGGAGAGGGAGAGAGAGAATCTCAAGTAGGCTCCATGCTCAGTGTAGAGCCAGATGCAGAGCTCGATCTCATGACCCTGAGATCATGACCTCACGATCATGGTTTTGGCTCATGACCCTGAGCCAAAACCAAGAGTCGGATGCTTAAAAAACTGAGCCACCCAGGTGCCCCGCTTTGGGCAGCATCTTAAGGGACAAGCACATTTAGTAATTCATTCATTTTCAGACTTTAGCAGGTCTAACAGGGCATCTATACCACACATGATGGAACATCGCCATCGACAGCAGCATGCCATAATCAAACACACTCACGTTCATTTAGCAACATGGCCCTGTACACTAGACAGGTCTGATAAAGACTGTAAATAGCCTCACATCTGTCAAGTCAGGTTTCCCACCAAATAAGTTTGGGTACCAAACTCACACAAAACCTTCCATCTTACAGTGATTTCAGAGTTTGGAAATTGCAAATGAGGGGCTGTGGAATTTGAATGGTCACCATTTTATAGATGGGTAAACTGAGTCCAGAGACATCAAGCAGTTCACTCATGGCCACATAGCTAGTAAATGGCAGAGTTGATGTTGTAACACTAGAAGCTGACCCCAGAGGCCTTGCCCTTTACATTATACTATACCCCCCAAAAAAACCAACCCAGAAAATCACTGCTCTCTTAAAAGGAAGGAGTTAGCCTTATTTCCCTACAACATCCTGAGCTAAGGATTGCTAGCTGAGTTTCTATTTCAGCCAAACACCTATCGCTTCAGACCCATTGCTAAGTCTTGTGTACTGGTTTGTCTTATAGTGAGTCAAACGAACGAATCGGACTGCATCTTCATCTGTGTGATGACAGGAAAGTCAGGTGAACCATCAGACAAGCTCTCGGAGCTGAGAATTAAACAGAACCCTCTAGCAGGTGAACCCAAGATTCGACCCTGTTGGTGTGGTTTTTGTAGGAAGGGATCTTTCTGACTTCTGGGAGATGGCGGAGAGATCTCCTGTTGTCAACTACACATTCACCAGCAGCATGTCTGGTGTTCTAGGTGAGTGGAAACCCCCACACTCCTACTATAGTCTCCAGACCAGGGTCCCAGCTAGCAAACTGAAGAACGAATGCTGCCCTCAGGTGTTTTATTTAGCTACACTGTGCTAAAGCCAAAGGATTTCACCATTAAGATTAATCTCTGGATTCTCTTACAAGAGAAGATCTGGTGACTCAAAGGGAGTTGAGTAGGCACTGTCCCCATCCCACCCATTAGGACAGACAACTTTCTCTTTTCCATAGCCCTCTCCACTCCCTATCGCCTGGCACTTGTTTCTCATATTAACTACCTGGCTTTTGTAGGTAATTGAATTAGTGACCCTGTTTTAGACATTGCCAGTCTATAATACCCAGCCCCTACCCAACCATCCTCTACCCCGCTGCACACACTCTCACCTATCTGCTTGCCTTTTCCCTGGCACAGGTGGTATTTTTGGAACCACCTTTGAGCCCGCTTTTGCCCCCTACACTTAACTGTCACTTTTAGCTGAATAAGGTTTGGAATCTGGCTGGTCCTCCAAGATTATTTGCTGCTGCTGTGATTACCTTAGTAATCTACCAGTCCTTGTCATCTACCTTTGACCTGAGGTAGCCTCTGAACTAGTCTTCCTTGACTCAATTTCATATTTCTTTAAAATGTCCATCCGTAGGGCACCTGGGTGGCTCAGTTGGTTAAGCAGCTGCCTTTGGCTCAGGTCATGGTCCCAGTGTCCTGGGATCGAGTCCCACATTGGGCTCCTTGCTCGGCAGGGAGCCTGCTTCTCCCTCTGCCTCTGCCTGTGCTCGCTCTCTCCCTCTCTCTGACAAATTAAAATTAAAAAAAAATGTCTATCCGTTGTCACAACACAATAGTCTTTTTAAATACAATTGGGTTGGCTCTTCTCAGTACTCAGAGCTAAGTCAGGAACAGAGGGTCCCAAGCCCTTAGCCTGGAGTATATATTGCTCTGTCAACATGCCTAGCCTCATCTGCTCTCTTTTTCCTCGAATCTTCTGCTAAAATAACATTGAAGCTCCTGTCTCTTCTTGCAGATGGCATCTCTATGCATGCCTGTGCCACTTCACTCGGCCTGGAACTCCGTCCCTATTTTTCCATATTTCAGAGCCCCAGTCTGTCTGTCAATCACCAGCTCAGTGGCTGCCTCCTCTTTCCTAAAAATCTCCCAGTCAAAATTTGTCTTTTGTCATCTATGACTCTATAACACGACACTAGTCCATCATTTGGACTCGGTGTTACTCCAGGTTGGAACACAGGTGACCTTCCATGTGTGTCTCCTCACTGAATGGTCCTTGAAGGCAGACACCCAAACTCCTTCAGCCCCCCAATCTGCTTCCCCCGGGTGTCTGCATGGTACTCTGTGCATAGTAGGTTCTTAATTAGCGTTTCTTGGAGTAAAATGAAATTTACAATAAATCTTCAGTTCCACTTCAGTGGGCTGCCTTGATTTAGGTTTATTGGAATTACATTTATTTATCTTAGTTACACTGAGGAAGGAACCTCAACTTGCGTGGAATGAGGCTGCTTGATGTGGAGATGAAATGGGCATTTGGTGGGTTCCCTTTACCTACTCGATTCTGAGGACAGAGTGGAGGATTGAGTAAATGTCATTTCTTTAGTCTTCCCATGACCTTCCCAGGCCAGTCCCAATTGTACCTCCCCTTGATGCTCCTTTATGAAGGACAGATGCCTGGGAAGAGAGAACACTTGACAAATGGACTTGATAGACAGTCACTTGGCTGAGTGATGGTTTGATTGAGAGGGACTTAGCCCTATGTCCAGTTGATTTGGAAACAAGTACCAGACCTCTCGGGAGTGTGGGGACTACTGATCCCATAAGTGAAGCAGGAGAGAAGAGATGAGGCTACAGGACGTGACTTGTACAGGATGTGCCCTGCACAGTGACCTGCTGAAGGGGTAAGTCGGGCCTGGAATCCACTGGTCTGCAGGCCGGCCCTGGTCAACCCAGAAGAAGGGGCCCATGGGCTCATGGGAGCCTGTCATCCTAACATGCAACCATCACCACTAAAGGCTGCCCAAAGGGAGCTAGAAGCTCAAATGAACACTTGAGCCTCTTCCTCCCTGTCTTCATAGAACACCCAAGGGCACTGGCTAGATCTCCCTCCAAACTGAGCCTTCCTATTATCTTGGCTGTGACCTACCTGTCTTTCAGACAGCTTCTGCCCAGCAGCTTCTGATGCCCCTAAATTCTGCTTCTGGTCTCTAGCCACATGCACAGGACACATGGAGACACCCTATCCCTCTTCTAGGAAAAAGTGCCACCAAGGGGCTGAGGGCTGTGAGGTGGGCGAAGGGCTTAGATGGATTCGGGTTCTGTCAGGAAACATGTCGAATGCATGACACTTAGCAGTCTGACAGCTTCACATTCTGTTCACAGGCTCCTCCGCGTAGTGTTCTTGGAAATTGGTATTTTAGTTTCCTTTGCCGTTCCAAAAGAAACACTCCTCTTTGGTGACATATGATATTGTTCCAAGTAAGGTTTAAATTTCTGCGTTTAGTACGTTTGCTGTCCAACAAACTTTCAGTGGCTTGACAAGTCTGTGCTCCAAGTGTCAAGCATATAAAACCTGCCTTTGACCATCTCCCTGAATGTACAGCTCCCAGGGGTACGGCTGTGACTTCAAAACTCACACCCATGAGCCAGCAGACACTACCGAGGACAAGCCCCCTGCACAGAGCCCCAAGCACCAGGGCACCTGCTCCAAGGACCTCTCCCTGGAGAGAGACAACTCCTCCGGCAGAGGGAGAGCGGGCCACGAGCACGAACAGGCTTTCCAAGCTCCACGCCAGGGCCACAGCCATGGCCACGCAGGGTGGTCCCTCTCCCACTCTCCCAGCCTTGGGTAAGAAGCTTACTCGCCCTTTCCCTTCCTGTCCTGCTTCTCCCTGACGTAAATAAGTGAAACCCTTCCTTTATCCTTTTTCCATCAACCCTTTCTTCTTCAGCATCCCTGAAATTAGAGATTGACATGAGCCAGTGTGAGTTTGATACAGACAAGCAAAGGCAGTGAGCATCTTTGGCATAAGATCCTGCCAACATTTATTTGTATGATTTTTTTAAATTTTGAAATAGTTTAAGACTCACAAGACATGATAAAAATAGTACAGAGAGCTCCCTGATCCCCTTCACCCAGCATCCCCCAATAAGAATGTCTTACATAAGTGAAGTGTATTGTACCATGATGTATTTTTGTTTCAGCAAAGCATTTAGCAATATCTCTCCTAAAATGAACCCTATGTGGTGGAATGGTGGTGGATAGTAAGGAGAGCACATATTGCATGGAGCACTGGGCGTGGTGCATGAACAATGAATCTTAGAACACTGAAAAAATAAAATTAAATAAAAAAATTTTATGATAGAGTTAGGTGAATTTGTAGCTGGCTAGATAATGATGCCAAGAGTATGTTGATAACTTGAAGCTAGCACGGAGAGCTGCCACACGTGGCGGGCCAGCCAGGGAGTTCCTCCTTCCCCACCATCTTTGTGGGCGCCATCAGTAGTGTTGTCATAGAAGATGAAAAGACATGCTCATGCTATTTGGAAATAAGATACAACGGAGATAACGCTTTCATTAAAAGCCAATACTGTCTCAATGAGTTCCGACAAGGAACCAGAGCATAGAATTCATTCATTCAATCACTCACTCATCGAGACATGAATTTAATACCAGACTCCAGGCTAGCTGCTAAAAGCACAGCTCTATGAACATTCCCTTTCATTCCTGAGTGTGCAGACCGGGGAGGGAGACACAAGCAAGTAAATTGATAGGTATAGTCTAGCCTACAAAGAACTGTTGTCCTGGAGAGCCCAGCAGAGGGCTTCCTGGAGGAGGTGAGAACTCATGGGAGTCCAGCAGGCAGGAAAACAAGAATGTGGAAAAGCAATCAGTGTCACTAACCAGAAACCCCTCAGTACACTCCAGTATCATGACTGTTCTGCATAATTAGAAAGTTTCCCAGAATAATATGAAAAAAAACCCAAAAGATATGATTTCTAGTGGGAAGAAAAATCATAGAATACTTAGCTATACGCCTAGCAGGAAAATTGTTGGGTTTTATAAATGAAAAGCTACAAAACTTTAGGGAGAGTAATAAGGCATATTTAAATAAATAAAGCACTATACCACATTCTGGATGAGAAACTTGATTTTTTTAAAGATTTACTTATTTATTTGACAGAGAGAGAGATCACAAGTAGGCAGAGAGACAGGCAGAGAGAGAGGGGGAAGCAGGCTCCCTGCTGAGCAGAGAGCCCGATTCGGAATTCCATCCCAGGACCTTAAGATTATGACCTGAGCTGAAGGCAGAGGCTTAACCCAGTGAACCACCCAGGCGTCCCAAGAAACTTGAATATTTTAAAGATGGCAATCGTTCCTAACTTAACATATAGATTTAAAATTTTCCAAGGGGGTTAGTTTTAAAAACCTGAAAAAAATTATTTTCTTACCTACTATGGGAATGAATGAGAGAACCTATAGAATTGTTTAAAAGAATAGCCAGGGAAGATTGGCCTTCGTCCCAATACTGTGATATTGTATTATTGTTGCTAGCATTATGATCATCCCCATTTTAAGGGGAAAGCTAAAAAAAAGTGAAGCAACTTGCCCCTAAAGTCACAGGCCGGAACAGTTTCCCCTCTGGTCTCTTCACCTCAAACCCCATAACAATTTCACTGGGTCATTTGATGAGAAACGTGCTCTGAACTTTGAGAGAGCTTGCTGTTGGATGCCTAAGGAATTTGGAGGTTTCTTTCTTAAAATAAGTAGTTAGGAAAATAAAGTTTACTTTGGTCTATTTATTCTAGTTCAAGGTAGAGCGTAGGTCCCTGAATTACCTGTTTTATGCATGCACAAAGCATTTGCCCTTTGATAACATTTCATTGTTTTGGTAATTTTATACCTGAATCAAAAGGGTCAAGAATGTAAGTGACCTGTTACTTTCCCATGTGCAGCTACCAGGAGAGTGGCCAGGACCCCATGGGTGACAACCAGCAGTCAGGTGTGGACTCCCACACTACCCATGCCCTGGGCACCTGCAGGGCCTCCCTGGGAAACACTGTCCTCCACACCGTCATCTCCTACAGAGGCCATGGCCACAAGGAGCTTGCCTAGGCCTCCAGCTAGGACAGCGGCCACCCATGGCAGCTCCTCCCAGGCCCACTCAACCTCAGGTAAGAGAGGATGCTCGCTCCCACCCCCCTATTTCTAAACTAAATTTAGCACTGTCTGTCTTTAAAATGTTTTCTAAACTTTTGAAATACAATGCACAGAAAAATTATAAAACCTAAGTTAGCATCATAATTAATAATCATAAAGTGAACTCTCTCTTCCTTTTCTTTATTCAAACCCTTTTCTTTCTACCTTGAATGAATGAATGAATGAATGAAAACTCCCTCTTTGCAGGAATCTTCCTCACCCTTTCTCTGCTATGTGCCCTCTTTTATGTGCCCATTTAGAAATTTCTGATTTCTTTTTTAAATATATTTTTTGCAGATCTTACTTACTTATTAGAGAGAGAGACAGAGAGAGCACAGGCAAGTGGAGGGGAGAGGGAGAAGCAGACTTCCCACTGAGTAGGCAGCCTGATGAGGGACCCAATCCCAGGACCCTGGGATCAGGACCTAAGCTGATGGCAGATGCTTAACTGACTGAGCCACCTTGGCACCTTGGAAATTTCCAATTTCTTGGGGGCACCTGGGAGGCTCAGTGGGTTAAGCCTCTGCCTTCGGCTCAGGTCATGATCTCAGGGCCCTGGGATCGAGCCCCGCATTGGGCTCTCTGCTCAGCGGGAAGCCTGCCTCCCCCTCTATCTCTGCCTGCCTCTCTGCTTACTCGTGATCTCTCTCTGTCAAGTAAATAAATAAATCTTTAAAAAAAAAGAAATTTCCAATTTCTTCTTTTCCCTTTTTCACTGTCCATCAAACAAGTGATCACTAGGAGCCAATACTGTTCTTTCCAGACTGCCTTTTTGGCGTACTAGTATGTATTAATATTATTACATTAATTGCATATACATGATGTATATGCAATGTAATTGCATTACATTGTTATGTTAATTACACACACAAATATAATGATATGTACATTAATATGTAATCATGTACTACAAGGAAAGCCTGAGTTATAAAAAGCAAGAAAAATGTTGTCAAATGTGATCCCAAGTCTACGTATCTATGTGTATTTACTTGTGTGTAATAAATATACACAGAAAACAGAAAGTAAAACAAAATAAGACTAAAAAGAAGTTCACAACATATTAACCTTGACGATATCTGGGAAGTCGATAAGATTTTTACTTTCCTTCACTCCGTATTTTCTATTCATATAATCAAACAAAAAAGCTCTATTGCATTTGTTTTTAAAATCACTTTCTCTGGCACCTGCAGCTGGAGGCCCTTCTTTCAAGCTCACCGCAGTCAGTAGATCGTAAGAGTCCTTATTACTGTGCTTAGTGTCCATTCCCTTGACCCTCCTCCCTCTCCTTAAGAGCCTGAGTCTTTAATCTCCTATTCTATGAAATATAGCAGGCATTCAGGAAACATTTGCTGAATCACCTAAATTTCTTAAGAAATAGAGGGGATAAAGGCAAAATTTTGACTCTAGGCTCAAAATCAATTGCACCAACGGATCTGGGAATGCAATTTTGACAGCTGTCATCAAGGAAATACCTCACATGATTACATAGGAAAAGTAAAAGCTACCACATTGGGGTTTGGCTGGTAGGGTATCAGCGGCCAGCACAGCCCTGAGGCTATGCACTCTGGTCTTTATTCCAGACACAGCAAGGTTGAAATCCTGACTCACCTGTGCTGTCTGTTCTTGGGCAGTTCTCTTGATGTCTTTCAGTCCTGGGTTTTTCACCTTCAAAAACAGGGGAGATGATACCTACCTTCAGAGCAGCTGTGAAGATTGAATCAGGGGGCTTCAATAAGGTGTTCAGCTCAGCACATAGCACCTAGGAAACCCTTGGTCCATGGCAAACACCTACCGCTCACTTGTCTGGGGCTTTGCTTATGTTCTTTGCTCTGCTCTTATGCTCTTTGTTCTCCTTGGTAACCGCTGTTTCTTGTGTCTCGGAGATGTCATCTGCCCCCAGCCTCCATCTTCTCCATCCCATGCAGGTCGGCCTCACCCCTCTTCTCCCACCTCACCACATGAGTGAAATGACCTGTCCCATCTCCCTCTCCCTCACCCCCTACAAGGAAGCTGCTTTGCTGGTTTCGCCAGGGACCAGGATCCTGACAGCAAAGATCACGTCCTGAAGTGGTCCTTAAACCAGGACTTTATGAATGATCAAAAGAATTGATGAGATGAGCCCATGCTCTATCAGGAAGATGCCAGTTTATCAGCGTAGAGATGGAGTGAGTGTGTGCACTGACTCAGATGAGTGAAAAGTATCATTTTCCTCACCGAGCAGCAGCTGTGCTTGCTCCTTGCCTGGGCTACACCACGCATCTCTCATGCATTTCATCACTTCATACAAGTATTAGCTGATTTCCAGTGGCATCCGACACAATGTATCACAGCTACCCCTGGGACTTGCCGGTTTCCTCCTCTACTTGAAGAGCCTCCACTGCGGGTTCTGTCTCTTACTCAGTTCTGTATCCTCACCTCCTTGTTGGGTACCTGACTTAATAACCACCGTTGGTTGACTAGGGCAGGACTAGTGGCATGGGGCTTCTTCTTCCCATCAGGCACCCCAAGAATAAAACCCAGGCTTACCTCTCTCTCACTTCATCCCAGGAACCTCCACCCATGGGACACGAACCCCGAGTCCAACCAAGGCACCTGCCCCGAAATATCCACAGACAGGTAAGAAGGTTCAGCTGGAAAGAGAAACCCAATACCTCATGGCTTTGGTGTAGGGGCTTAGGGTAGGGGGACAAGGATGCCAGGAGGCTGACTAAGCTGGGCATTGGACTTCATTGGTTCTAGCAGGGAAAGAGGCACATGAAGCAGTTTAAAAGCCTTGCTATGTTGTTAAATTACCCCGTGATTTGCACAAAGCTCTTCCTTTTCTTGGCTACAATTCCTATAGACTTTGAGAATGCTTTATCCTTAAACTGCTCTTATTCCTTCATCGTGTGTTATCACCCAAGACCAGTTCATGCTGACTTTTGCACTGCCATTCATGCCCCTTGCAGGTGACCTCCCTACAGCATGGCCACTTACCCCTAAAGACGAGCCAGCCTTGGTCCTGGGACCCCGCCAAGTCTCAAGTACGTACCAGCAGCCTGCTGCTCTGTTGCTCTTGTTTGTTTGGAACAAGGTTGTATCATGAAATAAAAAGAGGTTTGTTTGATTAAATTTAGATTCAGACTGCTGGGATTAAATCCTAGCTCTACCATTTCCTGGGGAGGGGGTCTCTGGCACTCGGCTTCGGGAATTCAGCTTCCTTGACTGGGAAGCAAGAATAATAACAATTATTGTGGGCACTAAAACTGTCTTTATTCCCTCACGGCTTTGTATTGAGTAAGATAATGTGTGTGGAAGTGATTTGGAACTACAGAGCTCTGCATAACTTAATCCAATCAGCGTTTATCAAGTGAATACCTATTGAGCAAGGCACTGTGTGCTTTGCAAACAGAGGTTGTTCTTTTCATGAGCATTGTCAGCCGAGGCAGCAGGAGGAACGGATGACTCCAAAATTCAATCCCCATTTGCTGGGTGCAGTTTAATTTTGTTGCATTTTATTTATTTATTTTTTAAAGATGGTATTTGTTTATTGGAGAGAGAAAGAGAGCATGCATGTGCAGGAGTGGGGGAAGGGGCAGAGGGAGAGGAAGAAGCAGGCTCCTCGCTGAGCAGGTAGCCCAAAGCAGGGCTCCATCCCAGGACCCTGAGATCATGACCTGAGCCGAAGGCAGGCACTTCACCCAATGAGCCACCCAGGCACAGCTGCTTTTGTTGCATTTTAAAGGACACCCTGCCTTCCCCGTCCCTGACACTTATTTTCAATGGAATTCTAAAGGAAACCATGTCCTGGGTTTATAGCTGGGTTGTTGAGCCTCCTCACAGAGGCTCAAAAAAATGCTGCTTTTTTTTCCTTCCATTTTTGGATGCTTCCCTCTCTTGCTATCTGTCCCAGAAGACAGAAATTGATACAGAATGAGTCCTCCAAAGCTGGTTGAATCCTCAAACCCCTCCCACTCCTGGATGCCTTTCTATGCCCGTTTCCTGAATGTTCCTGGACCATCCAGGTGTATGTCAGCAGGGCATTATTAAATTCCTGGAGACTACACAGTCTCTTTTTTCATACACTGAAGATTTGCCTTAGCCCCACTCCCAACCCGCAGTGAATGGGCCTTTCAGACACAAAGCCATGATTATACTGCCGAAAGACATTATATCCATTTTTCCCCCAGAGTTTCTGAAGAAACACACTGGTTGGTGGTGCAGAGGGGGGCCATTTTCAGACCGAGTTTTGGAAAACAAGCTGAGTATATAACTATCTGTATTTATGTCTACTTATACGGCTCTATCTATTATCTCTCTCTTTCTGTCCATCCATCATCTACCCATCCATCCATCCAATAAGAAATATAAGTCTAAAATAAAAAGTTTTCACAAATTCCAGCAAGTGATTCTTCCCATTCACAAAGAAACCATACCACAAATCCTTTGAGACTGACTCATTCATCCATTCTGTGAATATTTATTGAGGTCCTACTGTTTCCCAGGCACTGTGCTAAGCCTATTTTTACTCTTTATAATAATTCTGCAAGGTAGGTAATGTTATCTTCATTAAGCCATTTCAGTGAGCACTACAGTTAAAAAGGAACTAAATTTTGAGCTTTTATTTGTCTAATTCCAAAGCCTGTGCTCATTCCACCCTTGTATGTTATCTATCCCAAGACTCTTCATTTGTACAGAATAATTGCAATTTGAGGAAGAAACTGGTAATGTTCTTAAGAGAAAAGGCAGTCAATGTTATGTGCAGCCAGAGGGGAGTAGCTTAGCTCCATCTGGAGGGATTGTTCAAGAGGTTTTCCTTGACTAAGAGAGAGACATCTGAGCAGGCTTGCCTCTAAATATACATTTCAAGCAGGGCCACAGCTTATGCAAAGGCAAGGAGGCAGGAAAGGACTGACTTTCCCAAAAGCTGAGAAATTCCTTGTGCCTGGAATTCTGGTGCTACAGGAAGGAGTGATGAGGATTGAGGGAAAAGAAGCTGGCGGGGGTGCGGGGGGCACGTGGATCCCCAGGGCCATGGAAGAAGTGTGGACCTCTTCTGAGACAACTGACATGGCCAGATTTGTGGTGCAGAAAACTTTCTCTGGCTGCAGAGTGGAGACCAAAGAGGGGAGGATAGGAACAGGGATACTGGCAAGGAGACTGCTGTACTAACCACAGCCAGAGATGAAGGGAGCTGGAACTAGGAGTTAGTTGTATGAGACTTGACTCATCAGGGAGACTTGCATGGTGTTCAAGAATCAAGAAGTGTGATGGTGGAATGATCAGCAGGAGGTAACCAAACATCATGCCCAAGTTTGAACAACTGAGAGGTAAAGTGCCATTTCCTAAGTTGGAGAAGCATGGGAGAGGTTGGGAAGGGGAGAGGGGCATGGAAATCATGCATCAGGAATGTTAAGGATGTTCAAGTAGTAAAGCATGCTAGTATGAGCTCCAGACTCAGATCTTGCCAGAGTCACTCCCTGATCAAACCACAGAGTCACTCAGACCTTCAGTGCCCTTTTATATAAAATAGATACCTACATTACATGACTTTATGAGAATTAAATGAAATCATGTTTGTAAGGAACTTAGAAAAGTACCTAAGTCCAGGTGCATAATAAATGTTAAAGTAAAAAGTCGTAATATATTTACAAAAATGGATAAATATTCTGGAGGGTTTACTATTCTAACCGGCTCAGGATAGAATTCAAAATACATTTCCGTCCTACCTTCTTTAACTAAATCTGTCTCTAACATATGAGCCCTCTCTCCACTTTAATCAAGTTATAATTGAGAGATGAATGGATAAAGAAGATGTAGTATATTTATACAATGAAATATCAGTCACTGAAAAGAATGAAATCTTGCCATTTGCAACAACATGAACAGAGCTCGAGAGTTTAATGCTGAGCAGAATAAGTCAGTCCGAAAAAGATAAATACCATATGATTTCATGCCTATGTGGAATTTAAGAAACAAAACAAACAAACAAAAGGGGGGAAAAAAGGAGACAAACCAAAAAGCATACTCCTAACTATAGAGAATAAGCTGCTGGTTGCCAGAGGGAAGGTGAGGGAGGGGGAGATGGGATGCAACAGGAGATGGGAATGAAGAATGTACTTGTGTTGGTGAGCACTGGATGACATATGGAAGTTGCAAATCAGAACATCGTACACCTGAAACTAATATTGCACTGTAGGTTAACGATACTGGAATTAAACATTTGAAAAATAATAGTAATATATATATAAATAAGTAAATAAATCTAAAACTGCTCAATTATAATTTTCAAAAAGGTAAGAAAATGATTCATAAAAATATGAAATTAGCACATGTCAGAGATACTATTCAATCATTAATGAATGAATGAATGAAGATTGGCTCCGTGGAGAGTTTGAGGAACAGGGATTTTTATAGTTAGTCCTAGGAATTTGGATATGAATTTACTGATATCCTACAGCAAAGAATTATTTTTCTTTTCACTAGACAAAAACCAATTGAATCTTTACCAGTCGAAATTCATTTACGTTGCTCACCGACAGGAATTATTTGTGTTGCTCTCAGATAAGAGTCATTGAACCTCTTCAGAGTTGCAAAACCACCAACTCAGTCAATCAAAGACACACACACTCTTATCGAACCAGAAAATCCCCACAGTATCTGCTAGACAGTACCCAGAACTTATTTCCAGGTTTTAGATCATTTTTCTTGATAGTAACTAGTAATTCTTTGTTGGAAGATCTTTATCAACATCCTAATATAACCTTCAAATCACTAGAAGTTGCACTCCGTAAGAAGAAGCCTCTTTTCCTTTTTTTTAAGATTGATTTATTTATTTGAGGGAGAGAAAGAGAGAGCAGGGGGAGGGGCAGAGGGAGAAGCCCTAAGCAGACTCCCCACCGAACAGGGAGGATGGGCTTAATTTGAGGACACCAAGATCATTACCTAAGCTGAAATCAAGAGTCCGCCACTTAACTGACTGAGACACCCAGGCACTCTGTCTCTTTTCCTGTGTTTGTGAGTTGTTGTATCCTTTGGTCTGTGAGTGACCAGCATGTAGTGAATGCTGAATACATTTTGTTGAGGTGGGGCAGAGTGGGGCAGAGGGAGAAGGAGAGAGATAATCCCAAGCAGGCTCCACACTGAGAGGGGAGTCCACCATGGGGCTTGAACCAGGACCCTGAGATCATGACCTGAGTGGAAATCAAGAGTCAGACATTCAACCAATGGAGCCCTCCAGATATCCTGTTCAATACATTTTTAACAAATCAGTAGTAATAACTATTATTTGTCATTTATTCCATAGCAGGAGGTTTGCAGTATGCTTTGTATACATTGACTCCTTAAGTTCTCCCAGTGATCTTCAGGCAACTCACACCCATCTACTTGCACACAGTGTATACATATGGCCGCCTACCCATGCAAAATGCATATATCCATGTGTGCACAGACTCACACATATGCATGCACACATATGTCTGCACACACACATGCACACACACACACACCCTCTGTATCATCTAATTATTCTCCATTTCCCTATCAGCAAACCGTCCCCTTGCTTGATGCTAGGTCCCCACATACTCTATCTCTTCCACTGGAAATGCCTCCACCTGACCCACTTCTGTCTCATGTTTTAGAACCCTTTTTAGTATTTGCTGTCAGTGAGACCACCTCCTTACTCCACCTGTCTCTCGGAC
Source organism: Mellivora capensis (assembly GCA_004024625.1). NCBI lineage: Eukaryota > Metazoa > Chordata > Mammalia > Carnivora > Mustelidae > Mellivora > Mellivora capensis. Next base: position 20,526 of record PISX010009082.1, read on the forward strand.
TCTCACAATAGCTTTCCTGGGCACTGATGAAGCAATGTTGTCTGTCTGTCTCAGAGCGACCTGAGATCAGGGCCAGGACTCTATCCATCAAGCACAGTAGCGAACAGAGAGAAGATGCTTGATAAATCCTTGTTGATGTCAGTAGTCTGGGATTGCATCTTCTAGGGTGTCCTGAGCTGCTCCTTGCAGAGGGGGCCATCACCGCCGCTCCCCTCACCCTGGCCATCCAGAAGTTCAACCCTTGCCTGATGGAGCTGTGCCGCTTTTTCCAGCAATGCCTCTGCATGAACCAGAAGAGAGAGGCTAGAGCAGAGGCCATGAGGTAACCGGAACCAGGTGTCCCTTTCCACAGTCAGCATTTTGGGGCTGCTTATGCTGTGTGGCTGCTCTGCAGGCCACAGGTGACCGGAAACAGGCAAGTGATAGGGGTACCTCAAGGCATAGAGTCTTTGGAGGGTCTTCTAGTAGACCACCACCTCCTTGAGAGCCACAATGGAACCTTATTTATTTCTGGGTCCCCAGAACCCAGTTCAGGGCCAGACACAGCAAGTGCAGCTGAGTTGAGTGGAGGTCAGCTAAATTGGTGTGAATTGAGCCTAGCTGAGTCGTACCTGGTGGAGTGATCACACAGGACGTCTGGTTGTCCTGGATCCCTCTCAGCCTCAGCCTGGTGACATCTGCCAGAACTGAGTAATTGGAGGACATGTCCATCTAAACCCCAGCTCTTTCTAAATCCCTAGAAGTCATTTTCTGGCCAAATGAGAAGATTGTAAAACTAAATTTAGAAGGCAGACCCTGCCTCATATTAGAAGCTCTAGGCATGGTAATAGTTTCTTGCCCTCTAGTGCAGACATTCTTTTCCTTCTTCTGCAGTTTGTCTTGGCTATAAATCCAGAACCAAACAAACATGGATGACCACTTCTGCTCCAGTGGTCTGGGGCCAATCTCCCAGATCTTTAATATTCCTTTCCAAGTCCATTCATGACCCTTTAGCTTTTCAAACCTCCATCATTCACTGGCTCTGAGCCTCAAGTCCAGGTTTGAAACCACTTTCCATTACTTCCTGGTCTTGGACCTCTCAATCAGTGTTTGAGGGAATGTTTCCTCCTCCCAGAAAGGGAAATGAGAAAGGTCCATAGACCCAAGTTGTGAGCAAGTGATGTGGAAGCATTTCCTCACCACGTAGGCTCATCCTAAAAAAGAGAAAATTCTTGCAACATGATCAGCCCACTATCAGACCCTCTGCCAGTAACTTCAAATCAACGATGAGTTGAGTCTTTCCTGGTCACCTGTTATACACAGTGCTGAGCCACAGGAATTGAGAGTTGAATCAGACACAGACCCAGAAATTGAGGATTTCATAGTTGGGAGGAAGAAATGGTCATAAACCCAAATTAAAATATGACATCATAGGGGATAGAACCAAGTCATACCCAGAGGCAGTACCTATTCCTAGTATCCCCTTGGAGAAAAATCACATTTAAAAAATATATATTGCAAATGTCAGGGGGAAGGATAAAATGGGGAAGGCAGAAGTTTCCGGAGAGGAGTTTTAAGTTAAAATTTAGAGAAATGAAGCATGGAGGAACCTGAGCTTATCCCTTTTCTTCCCTGTATTTTCACTTAATAGTGAACTTCTCTATAATCTCATACTAAACATGAATACAGGCTCAGAATAACAGAGTGGGAGGCTGGCTTTACTCAGTGTGTGTGTTGAATAGCACAGCCCCTGTGATCAAAAAATCATGCTTGAATGGGAAAGCTGGCCACACAGAGAAATTATGAAACAGTAGGACAAGCACTGCAGCAGATCCCAATATGCCCCATGGGACCCCAGGGAACTGACTAACAGGGCCTGATGGGGGAGTAGAAGCTTCCCAGGCAGGAAATGGGAGAGGCCACTTCAGGCAAAAGGGACAGCAAGTGCAAACCTAAAGAGTGAGAGGCAGCCTGGAACGTCATAGCAATGTGGCTGCGGCGAAGGCCTAGGTCTCTTTTCCGGAAAGCCTTGTTCCTTCAAGTACCTGGCGAGCTCTTGCAAACAAGTTTGGACTTTCCCCCTAGAGCCCCAGCTACTCTTCCCGGCTGTGCATTTTCTCCTTCATTCAGAACAGATTGAACCCATATTCCCCAGGGTCGTTTGATATCCTCTCTGTTCTGGAAGCTTTCTAAGCAGTTGGTCTGTGGGTCTTAGAACATCTTGTCACACTTGCACACTTCAGGCTAGCTGAGGGGAGATTAAGGATTAGGTCACAGAACTGGGCTCTTAAAACTAGTGGGTAGCTTAGTATACTGTATGGGGGATAAGGTGAAACCAAGTCGACCTGCGTTTAAATTTAGGCTCTGGACTTACAAGCTCTGTAGGCTAGTCATGTAGTATCTCTGAGTCTCAGTTTGTTATTCTGCAAAATGGGTTTAGTCTTGCTAGAATGGTAGTGTGTTCTGGCATGAAGTGGATTACCTGGGGGAAAATCCGCACTCTCTTGAGAGCAGTGAGTCCTCAGGCAAATCAGTTCATCTCTGTGCTCTAGTTTCCTTAATATAACGGTGTCCTGGAAATCGAGGGTTCTGGAGTCCGGGGAATCTTTACAGCTAGCTGTACTCAGGCAGTTTGTTGCTCCCCGGGATATGCTAGAATTACAGAGTGGTAGGGATAGGAGGGAAATGGGAAGATGTTTAGCCCTACCTCCTCATGCATCTGGCAAGGGATAGGCAGGGCAGTGAATTCCCAGAGTCCCACAGGGAGCCAGCAGCCCAGCCTGCCCAGGAAGCTCTCCTTCCTAATAGTGTGCTTGGTGCTCTCCCACTGAAGCCCTTCGAAGCCATCTCTGCAGCCCCAGCCAAGAGCAGGATATTATTTTGCAAGCATTTGCTTCCTTGTTAACTATAACAGCCCTGTGTTCTTAGCCCACCTCACACACAAAAAACCAAATATATGAACATCATCGTGGCAGAGCACCTGTTACAAGCCTGACCCAGTTTGGGGAACTTGGCATATGTTAGTTCACTTAATCCTGGTGATAACCTGTGAGGGTAGGTCCTAGAACTGCCTTTTGAGTGTATATGAAAATTCTAAGGCCCAGAGGAGTGAGTGCTCAGCCTGAAGTCACACATCCTAGTGAGGAATGAGGCCAGGACTAAAAATACATCTTTCTCACTCCAAAGTCTAAGCCTCTCCCCACTCAGCCTCATCCTCTGCCTCTTCTCTCACACCCAGTAAAGATGGAGAGGGAGTCCTTGCTGTGAGTAGTTGGCCAGGATGACTTTCTAAATGATGGCTGTCTTCCATTAGCCACAAGGAATGATAATCGCTTTCCACTCTCATTGGAATCTTTAGGTCCTGTCTTCAGTACTATTCCTGGTTTCTGAAGAATGCAACATATATCTGTCAGAGGGTGAAAAGGGTGTCCCACTCCCACAGTAAGTGAGCACTTGACCGTGCTGTAACTTGACAATACATGCTTCGCAGGAGAGGGCTCTAGAACTCACTGATTGTCCTGCCTTTGTCAGGGACAGTAAGAGCAGGTGCCGCTCATGGAGTCCTCGTTAATTTTAGACGAGAAAAGTGAAGGGTGTTTCTGATTACTCTTCAACTGACAGCTCAATGTTTGCAATTAGGTATAGAAAAAAAAAAAAGAGGAAAAAAAGCAGGAATCAACCCAACCAAGCCATTTTGCTTTTTTTTTTAAATTTCTTTATTTTTTTATAAACATATAATGTATTTTTATCCTCAGGGGTACATGTCTGTGAATCGCCAGGTTTACACACTTCACAGCACTCACCATAGCACACACCCTCCCCAATGCCATTTTGCTTTTTATATGATCTCAGGCAACTTTCTTATCCGCCCCGATTCCCATTTAAGCTAAAAATACACATGAACAAAGAAAAATCAAACAAATAGAAACACTCAAACTCCTGACCAAAGCAAAATGAGTACAAATAATCCAAGAAAAAGCTTGTTCTTGTTTTTGTTTTTGTTTAAGATTTTATTTTTAAGTAATCTCTACACCCAGTGTGGGGCTCAAACTTACAACCCGAGTCACATGCTCTACTGACTGAGCCAGCAAGGCTTCCCCAAATAATACAAAATAAAGAAGGCATCATGAGGTGCTACAAGTAGGGTATATGGTACCCTCTTCTGGACCTGATGTTATCAAAGCCCCATTTACTCAGAAAGGACAGACGTAAACTTTGTTTTTCTCCCACTCCTGCAGACTAAAGTGGCTGATCTGGCCTGGCTGGTCTCCAAGCTAATGGTCTGACCATCTACCTGGACTATCCAGTCAAAGGACTCTGACCTAAAGGTCACGGAGCTATATGGAACTTATATTACCTTCATTCTGCAGCACAAAGGCCAAGCATTTGGGGGTGGAGGCTTTGGGGGGGGTTGCTCAGTTGTCAAAGACAGATATCCCTTTGCCTGGGATGGGCAGAGGGAGCAGGAAATTTTACAAGCTACTTACACTTAAATAGCTCTTCTTTTGTCCTTGGCACCTTAAAAATCTCCATGCAAACAACATATTACATCTACTGAAAAACATATTAATGAGGTTAGATTAGCTTTCTGCAAACTGGAGAGATCAGGTAGATAGAATTGGATATCGGGAAACCATCACTGGGCAGTGAATGCAGAGCTGAATGATGTTCTCCTCTCAACTTGGCTACTAACCAGGGAAGATCTTGCCCACATCCTTCCCCCTCTCTGACATGGACTCCTGAGTCCCTGCCCACCTCACTGCCCTGCCCCACCCTTCCCTTCTGGAGGAGCCTGGCCCATGGCTGATGTCACCTGACTTTATGTCCCTGTAGAATTTACTTCTTTCTCACTATCTTGAATTCCCTCTTCTTTTTTCCTTCCAGCGTTAAAACAAAAATGCCTCCGGAATATCTGTCAGTCAGTGTGAGACCTTGAAAAAGCAATGGGACCTGATGATACACTGGACAAGGGCTCTTCACCCTGGTCCCTGGCCCAAATTGGCTGTCTTTGCAGAATTCACCAGACTCCAGCCAGATCATCAATCAACCAAAAGAGGTTCTTTTTGAAACTCTCATTTCTTTCTCTCCTGCGAATCTTGGGAAGGTGGAAGACCAAGTATTCGAGGCTGCACTGAGACCTAAATCCATGTTCAAGGAACCCCCATGATGCTTGCAGGAATCCTGAGACTGAAGAGATGGGGCGAGGGGTGTCGCACTAGCAGGAGCAAACTAGTCCAGGCTCCGGGACTCTGACACAGTACCCAAAGTGACTTAAACTTGGGATTTTAGGAAGACAGCAAGATAAATAAGGAAAAGTGAACTCATACAGTGGAGAGATTCGCATATGATTTCTCTATACCATTGACTCACACTCAGCTATGAACAACTAATCAGACTTGCTGATTATAGGATCCAGATTATGTCCCAAGCCCCCCAAGTAGGAGGTGATGAGAACCTTTCCTCAGAAGAAGTGTAGAGAGCTGTGGGTTTTTTGTTGTTGATGCCTTGACTTGAATCCTTATCTGTGGATCCCACTGTGTTTGGGGGTCTCTGAGAGCATTCTCAAGCTCAGGGATTCTCTAATAGGACTTATGGAACTCCAAACAGCTGTTACACTCACATTTACTGCTTACTACAGCAAAGGGACAGAGATTAAAGTTGGCAAAGGTAAAAGGGGCAAAGGGCAGGGTCCGGAAGCTCCTGGGCACCAGCTTTCGGCTGTCCTCTCTAGTGAGGCTGCAGGGGCAGCACTGAGTTCTTCCAGCAATGACACATGACAACACATATGAAGTATTGTCAACCAGAAAGGCTCACCCAAGCCTTGGAGTCCACAGTTTTAACTGGGGATCGGCCTGCAGGCATAAAGTGCTCACATAGATGACTTCAGTTACTCTATCTCCAAGCTCTCCAGAGGTCACAGCGACATGGCGTGACCCAAGTCCCCCGCTATAAATCACACTGTTAACTTAGAGTCTAAGTCTGGCATGACCCAAAGCTCCAGGTGGACAGACACTCTTGTAGGGCAGGAGATTCCAAGGGTTCAGAGGTTACCCCAGGAGCTGTTCAAGGACTAGACTTTTCTTTGGCAGCTGTAGGGCTCAAACACCCAAATCCTGCTGAGTCAACCCTTGCCAGCACACCTACAGGCGAAGGTGTCCCCTTTAGTCAATTCAGGTCCCTTCTAACCTCATCCAAGTCTATAGGTGCTCCAGCACCCCTGTGAATGCCAAGTCTTCCTGCAGAGTATTCCTTAGCAGGCTTGATTTTTCCATGGCCGTTGGTGGAACCCCAGTTCCTCAATGCTGTGTCTGGAGCTCTGGCTCCACTTTCTCACATTAGTAGGCTGCCCAGCCATCAGTTTCCCACCTTTGTGATCTATGCCTGCCCCGGGTGAGAAAATTCACTTTCCGTTTACAATCCAAGTTGAACCAATTTTCCCCCATTGGAAGACACTTGAGGGCCCTTGGTCTGACTCCCTGTGAACAACAAAGCTCTTGGAAAGGTAGACCTTGAACTTTGGAGAGAGAAGCCACTAGACACTTCCCTCTCTGATCACACACAGATTTATTTTTAATCTCCAGAATATTCCAGAGACCCTCAAAGTTATGCAAATGTCAAGTTCAGGAATGCCTCTTATCATGACTCTTGGGGCCTGCAGAAGGCCCTCCAGTCTGCAAAGCTGAGCAGGACCCAGTAAATCCACTAGGACAAAGAGACCCATATATGGATAGGAATCAAGAAAACAGCACCATTCATCAAGTGTGGGTTAATCTAACTAGACCTTCTCTAATGGATAATGTTGATATTAATGAAGGATCTTTGGCAAGAAAAGAACCCAGACATCCCTCAAAGAGTAGTTTATCATCAGGGAAAGAGGACAAATGACTTGATCCCAACATCCTGGCTAGTCACTTGTGGGGAAAGCCTTAGGGATAACGGCTGAGCATGGCTAACTTTGAAAAGGCCACGTGTGGAGGACCTCGGAGGCCCATGGAGGGGTATGACTTGACAAAGGTTCAGAGGTCCACACAAGACCAGTTTTCTAGGGTCACACCATCTGTCATAACAGCAGCAGCAGCAGGACGAAAACAGGACCCAAGAGCAAACTGACCAGAGCCTGGCCTTCACGGTCTGTTGGAGGTCAAAGGGAAGTTTGACCTCTCCTGAGCTTAATATGTCCCTATTTGGGGGGTGCTTAGGGCAATGATGGGGCCTCAGTGGGTGCTGCCACACTAGAGTTCCTGGTGATTTGTGCATATGCGGCCATCAGGGGTTCCCTGAGGAGGTAAAAATGATGGGGCAGTTACTGCATGCCTGCTGGTGGAGGAGACTGCGTTTACACGTGTAACATCACCAAACAGGAGGTAAAGGCACAAGTGCATTCCTGTCTGTTTCATTCATGCCCACAACGCAAGCCAAAGGGGCAGGAGCAAGGGAATTGGATAGGAAGGACAGGGGAGGGAGGAAGGGGAGGTAGGAATTTTGGCACCGAGACATCTAGCCTGTTGACCTATCAATTTAGAGATGAGGGGTCTCCTGTACTGGTGGGTGAAGACTGGGGTGGCGTAGCTTAGCTTGTCATCCGTGCTCGACACTGAACAATAACTAATGACCTATGAACAAAAGCTTCCATGCACAAGGGCAACTAATTATTTGCAGAAGCCTTCTGGTGGATTCTGTAAAGCCTCAGGTCCCCCAGATTTAATAGTCAGATGAGCCCCTGTGTTCCTGCACGTGCGTGGGAGGTCAACCATTTGGAGTGCTCGCAGCCAGGCGACCCTGTCAGCCACAAATGATCCCATCACGGTGAGCTCGGCCAACCCCTCCCCGCCTCGGCACCAGCTCTCCTGACTGTCGTGAGTGTAGGATTAGCAGATCAGCTGTGGTGGTGTAGCTGTAGGGATGAGAGGGACACAATCCCATAAAAACACATGTGGCACCTAACAACACTCAGATGTTTGCTCTCCTTCTTAAGATCTGGAAAGGAAACCTGAAATTCTGGAGGATCTAGGATCACAAGCCCCTCTACACACTGGCTCGCCTTGTTTGCACAGTCCCACTGGGGTCATCTGCATGAAATGCACACCACATGGGAGCCAAGCCTGAGCAGCAACAGGTCAGCATCCCATGCTAATGAGTGGGCAGGGCTAGCACCTGACCCTCGCATGTCTGATTATAAAGCTCCGTCTCACCCCACCCCACAACTGGAGCAGGAAACCCCTAAAGGAAAGAGGCATCAAATTCCCAGGCCTGAGGTCAGGAACATATAAGAAGGACACCCCAGAGATCCTCTTGGGAAAGAATTAACTAGAGCAGACAAAGGCAGCCCTTCTCCTTGTGGGAGAGCCCATGCGACTTTCATCGACTTTCATCGGTCTTTCATCCCCCAGAGTTCCCCTGATGACCCCGAGACACAATCCCTGGGCCTCCAGGCCTTTGAGATGAGGTGAGGAATGGGGAACAGGGGAGCCATTGTTCTCTGACTAGAGCCTGGGTCTCCTCTGGGGAGCAAGTTGGGCCTCTTAATAGGGAGCCTCACCTGCTCCAAGCCATAGCATTAGGATGTCCTCCTCCCCCTCAGAGGCCTCCCACCTGCCAGTCTGCACAAAAGGCCATCCTCTCCATGTGAGAAGGGGGAGGGGATCACGTGACTAAGGGTCTTCCCTTGGGGTATAAAGGACGCAGCCACCATCTTGTTCAAAGCCGAGCATTGTTCATCCAGCTGCTTCCAAGTGGGACCTTCACGGTAGGCATCCCCTTTCTCCTGATGGGTAAGGAGCCAAAGAGGGCAGGAGGGCGGGAAGGAGGGAGAGTGGGAGGGAGGGAAGGATGGAGGGATGGGGAAAGGAAACTACCGATGGCAGAAGAGAGGGAGGGAGGGTGTGCTCTCGGGATGCCTGAGACCAGGATGCTAACTCGTCCAGGATGAAGCACTCTGCCCTTATACGAATGAGGAAGTGTGATGCCAGAGGGACATCACCTGCTCAATGTACATCACATCAGTGAGGGTCCTGAAATCCTGTGTGAGCCGCTGTCTCTCTCTGGGTACCTAGTGTGAAAATACAGTAATCATCAGTTATGGGCCAGTCTGCCTGAGATTAGTACACGGTAGGCATGGTGCCCCCTTTAACCCTCATGGCACCATGATGAAGAATCACCATCCGGGCATTTTGCTGCCCAGAAAAACGAGTTCCAAGCAGCTTTGGTACCTGGCTCAGGGCACTCAGTATGTAAGAGCCAGAGCCTTCCCCTCATCCTCACCCCCGGCCGGTCTGCTAGGGAACCTCTGCTCTTAGAGGCTTCCCACACTGCATCAGGATGCATGAGTCGTGCATCAGGAGACAGTTGGACGAGCCAGGACCCCAGATAGTGCCTGCAGACCAAGGCAAGGTGCGGGGAGCCCTCATTCCCACAAGGACAAGTTCACTGTCAGCCCCAGAGGCCTCCTTGGGTGAAGTAAGAAGAGGTGGTCCTTCGTCTAGGTGGACACAGCCCCACACCCAAGAGCACCTGGCTTGGCCAATAGATGGCTGCTGGACTTCAGCAGGGGCCTGGTGCCTTCCCACCTGGAGACCATAGTGTGCATGTCCCGGATTCGGGTCTCCCTCGCCAGTGTGTGGTGCTGACCCTGTGCTGTCACCTCTGGCTGTCACCCAGATCTCCCTCTCTTGTTTCTCAGCTAGGGACTGTCAACTGCGGCATCACACCGCACCCCGGCCGGTGGCCGGCCACTCTGAGGGGCTTCCTGAGCAACCATTACCAAAAATCATGACAGTTGTACAGTGAATGATGCCTAGGCTGCTTGTTGGGGGTTTAACGCTCCGGATGGCGGTTTCTGGTGGGTACCATACGTGGCTCGGAGTCTTACGTTGAACCAGATGGCTCAGTTTGAACTCTGCGTCTGGGGCTGTCGTGGGCTTCCTGGACCTCTCCAAGCCTCAGTCCCCCACACAGAAAGTGAGACGTGTGCCAGGAAGAGTCCTGGCGAGCCAGTCCAAGGCGTAAGCTTGGTGACTCACCCGACAAAAAGAATGGCTCCATAAATGTAAGGCAGTGTTTAAAGGAAGAATGTCCTGGAGTGTATAACTCACTTTGCTTTTAAGTGTGATAAAATATACATACTATAAAATTTAGCATTTGGACGATTTTTAAGTGTGTGGTTCTGTAGCGTTACGTGCGTGCATGTGTTGTCACCATGGTCACCATCCATCTCCAGACCCTTCTCATCTTCCCAGCCAAATCTCTGTCCTCGTTCAGCAATGACCCCGTCCTCCTCCCTGCCCGCCCCCGGGAGCCTGCTTTAAAAAAATACATCAGAGCTGAGTCATGATTTTGTCTGTAATAAGGTCACTTTTGCTCATTTGCCTTCTAATAAATACACACTTGAAAATCCAATCAACATATTTGCAGTTCCCACGAGCGCGACCGTCAGCCTGCCTTCTAGGCCTGTCAGGACAACCTGGGGGGTCGCCTCCCTGAAGGGGGTGTTGCGGGAGCAGAAGAACAGCATCCACTGCAGAAACCTGACCTCTCTCCTCCATTTCACCACTGGGGCTTCCACTCAAACAGGGAACGGGGGCCTTTATTGCAACCGCTGCTGTTTCTGGAGCCTTTACTGTGGGCCGAACGCAGTGGCTGTAGTTATGAGTGTTTCCCCATCACGCACTGTCTCCAGTGCCCTGGGTGGAGGAGCTCATTCTGTCCCCACAGTGGCCTCGGAAGCAGTACTGTTCCCGTAATGAGCTCTGGACATTTGGGAAGTGGGACACTCGAACCATAAATGGCCAGTCTCTAAGGCTCAGTGAACTCATCTGTTAAATGAGTTTGAGCACGATGGTCCCAGCGCCTTCTCGGAGGTCACACATGCTAGCATTCTCCCATGGCATGCTGGCGACGCTAGCAAATCAGACTTAGTGAGTGCGGGGTGGTGACACAGGTCTGACTTCAGTGGGTGTGACCTGCTGGAATGCCTTCATTGGTTTCGTGGCCTTGGTCACAAATCATTCAGATCCAAATCTCTGCAGAAGAATCAGAGAGCCCGTCCAACCATGAACGTTAACCTGCTTAGGAATTTATGTGGCTACCAAAAGTTAGAGCAACACACCCATCCGATGATAGCCAGAGTACAAGGAGATGACTGAGCCGAGCACAAATCCCCAAGAACTCACATTCTGCCCTCGTTCAACAAACATTTACTTTATGGCCACCAGAGGCTGGGCTAGGCCCTGGGAAAGGTTCACACGGCAATGATTCTACAACCTACAGATGTCTTCTCCTCTGGGACAGCTTCCCCAATATCAATCCCTGCCCACAAGTTACAGTGGCCCACCATGACCCTGGGGACATTTGCTGGGGCACCAGAACATGGGGCAGCCTTTGCCTCTGGGAGAACAAACTGCAGAAAGTGCTCCTTCCTCCAGGTTGATGCAGCCCTGCAAAGGGCAAGCTTGGGAGTTGAGCACTGGTTGCATTTCAACCCATATGGGCCCCTCAGGCAACACCTTTGTACAGTGCACAACATATACAACCCTATCCAGCAGCCAGGTGTGCCAACCAGGGTAGCATGATCATGCTGCATTATCATTCACAATTCATTCTAAAAACCTCCTTTATAGCAGAATATGCACAAGTCAACCACCCATATGACAGTCTTTATGGAGTTATATTCCCCGGGGAGCTAAGATTATTCTAAGGTCTCTCTGGTCTTCAATGTTTTTCCTTCCCTATTAAGTACATGGTTGACCTGCTTGAGTACATTAAGTGCCTACAGAAGTTAAATATTTGCTGAGCTGCTCAGATTGCTGGGCAGTGACGATGGAAAGGTGGTAGGTCCTTGAACCCTGCCCCCTTGCCCCACACCCCACCGGAAAGAATTACCTCTTGAACACTGGGACTGCAACCAAGTATTCAAATTGCTCCGAAACTTCAGGAAGGGAAGGAAGATGGAGCCCCAGCGGAAAAGCATTTTGCTAGCAGGCAGCGCCACCATGCGGTCGCCAATTTTATTCCTAGGTCAAGTGATGGCAGGAAGGCTCCAAGTGGAACTGCTAAAGGTATATATTCTGAACACCGCTTATGGCCCAGTATATGGGATTTTTTTTACATCTCAGTCTACAAGTCAAACTATAGCACTCATTCAACTGCCTCCCTTCCCCATTAGTCTGTGAACAACTCACAGATAAGGAGTATTTTTTCCCTCACTTTGCATTCCCGGATCCTTGCAATGTGCCTGACATACAATAAATGACCACCGGGAAAAGGAATAACAAAATGAGACCAGATCTGTGTCCTCATGGGGTGCCTGGTTAAGTTTCCGCCTTACAGACAGATGGACTGAATCTCAGAGAAAGAATGTGATCTCCTGAATGTCACTGGTTATCACTGGTGCGTGGCAAAGCTGGGACAGAGAAACCCTTTCAGGGCTTCTTCCTGTTTCTGCACCGCACGGTGGGACAAAGAGCTCCTGGTGGTTCTTATTTCCCGGGTCTCTGAAAACATCCTCATCATATTCTGCTGACTTCTCTCCCAGGAGGCCTATCCAGTCGATGCCTTGGCTCCCAGCCTTTGCCCTCCCGCTATGTTTGCGCTTCTCCTCCTAAGTATGCTGACAGCCCTGCATGGTGGTAAGTAATGGCATTTTGTACGGAATTTCCGGCTTGGTCTATAATTAATATGAACAGTGGGGTGGATTGTCAAATGTCATCTGATTTGCTTATTACTACTTTTATCCCCTTGCCTAGGAGTGATGGAAATCAAACAGTAAGGGTAAGCTACGGGTTTAGTTCAGCTGATACTTTGAGCACCCTATCCAGGGTATGAAGTGTGGGATGGGCGATGAGGTGGAGATCCAGGGAGAACTAAAGGCACCACTGGGTGGCCAGTTGGCAGCCATCCCTCTCCCTGATAGTGCATCCCCTCTTCTCTTTGCCCATGGACCACTGTTCTGCGTTCGCTGGTTTCCTCGAAGTGAGTGTGTCAGCTTTCTTGACATGCAGCAGCTCCCCTTCCCCTATGTCGGTGTGTCTGTTGGAGAGGCAAACACTTCTACCCCACATTGTAGGGTCCCCGCCCCACCAAAGCCTGAGGACACCTAAGCAAGCTCCTTGGCAGCCAGGGTAGTTGTTTCGAGTTTGCATGGAGTTGTGGCTACAAATCTGAGACTTCTGGCTCCTTCTTATTTTCTTTTTTTTTTTTTAAGATTTTATTTATTTATTCATTTGACAGAGAGAGATCACAAGTAAGGCAGAGAGGCAGGCAGAGAGAGAGGAGGAAGTAGGCTCCCTGCCAAGCAGAGAGCCCAATGCGAGACTCAATCCCAGGACCCTGAGATCATGACCTGAGCCGAAGGCAGAGGCTTAACCCACTGAGCCACCCAGGTGCCCCTTATTTTCTTTTTTGTTGGCACATTGATGCAAGTCTCAATCATCCCAACTCAATTCTTACAGCTGCTCAGGCTCCGTTGTGACTGATATCACTCCTTTATCCAGACATTTTCTCTTTCCCTCCTCCTGTTCCGGTCAGCTCAGGACCTACACACTGAGCCTCCCTCTCTACGGTTCCCTTCTAAGCTCAATAGTGAGAGTGAGCCACAGTGAATCCACCAATATTGTTGACTATTTATTGTGACCATGACCCAAGTTAGTGGATTTGCAGAGGTTTCCATGTTCCCCACAATTTTGTGAGCAGAAATGACAGCACTTCCCAGAAGATGGCAAGTCTTTCCTGCAGGTCCCAGTGCTCCCAAACACCATCCCAGACCTTCCCTGCTGGACAGGTGGACAGCCACTTCCAGAAGGTGCTGGCTTTCTGTTGATTATTAAGTTTCTTCATGGATGACTTGTTTTCCTTATTAAAACCATTTTGTCATGATGTGGGTTCCCAGGGATGGTGCTGCCAGGGCTGATGTGCCAGGGCCCAATCAAATTCCGACTATGATCTTGACTCTTACCCCCCAAAGCCCATTCTTCTAATTCTTCAAACTTACTCTCTTTTTTTGACTGACCTTTTCCAAAACAATAAATTTACCTTTGATCAAAATTACCCCTTCAACACCCGCCAGACACGTTTTTTTTTTAAGATTTTATCTGTTTATTTGACAGAGAGAGAGATCACAAGTAGGCAGAGAGGCAGGCAGAGAGAGAGGGGAAAGCAGGCTCACCGCTGAGCAGAGAGCCCGATGTGGGGCTCAATCCCAGGACCCTGAGATCATGACCTGAGCCGAAGGCAGAGGCTTAACCCACTGAGCCACCCAGGCGCCCCCCGCCAGACACGTTTTACACATGTCTTTAAATGCTTTATTTCTCTATAAGATTGAGGCAATGGTCTCCTGTTATTATAAATAGTCACAAGCATTTATGCATCTGTCCTGGTAGGTTTTATTCTCAGACACAAGCAGCAAGAGTCCAAAAATTATAGCCAAGAAAGTTTGGATGCAAACATACGTATGTCCATGTGGACTTAAGTGCGCCATACCTGCAGCCCCAACTTTGCAGGTCTGAGTGTGGGACCCCCACAGAGAAAACACTGCCCACCCGACAAACGCACCACATCTTGATCCAGGCACTACAGGCAGAAAGGGCTGTTTCTGAAGCAATGAGATTAGGAAGGGGGAGAGATCAGGTGCTGTGCCTGCAAAGGTGGGGCGTCCGTGACCTCTGTTGGGTCTGGGGAGCCGTTGGCAAGGCCACCAGGGAGGAATCCATAAGAAGAGTCCTGTGTACCCCAGGAAGAGGTCCACTGAGGATTACCTGCTGAGACACTGGCTGAGGGCCAGTGCAAACACTGCCTGGGGCTTCAGAGCCCCCACCTGCAGAACTGGGGCTCTGCTGGACACCTTCTTGCACCTGTGCCCCAGGGCTATCTGACTCCTATTTCAAGGCAAGGTTTTGCGTGTGTTGGCAATGTGGAGGGTCTCTGTGCCCTACCAGGCCTCACCTTGTGTTTCTTGGTCCCTGTGGCAGGAATGGGAGCGACCTCTATGTTTCCCTCCTCACACACACCCCGGCTGCCCTCCCTCCTCTCATCACTGAGAGCTGGCTCGTGACTTCAAATGCAGGCATTGGCCAGTGGGATGGTGGTTGGGCCTGTGTTAGGAGAGGGAAATCCCCTTCCACCTACACCACGTGCTTCCTTCCCCGGAGAGCTCTGCACCAGCCCACATCACACAGCAAAATTCGTTCTCACTCCCCGTGGTTCTCTGCATGTCGATCTTCCAAAATCTCTGGGAATAGGGGCTGGGTAAAGGTAGGTTTTGTGTATCTCTGGTTGATCTCCTGGGTAGAACACTTCACACTATGAAATACCACTCATAACCACCAATAGATCTCATCTTTCCACAACCTCAAGAGGATATCTCCTAATTTCGCTTGAACTTTACAAGGCTGGGACTGATTCTAGTGGGCCATCACTCATTGTCTGATAAACTGACCATTTGATGGTGTGGTTCAACCACTGTGTGCTCATTCGGTCCTTAAAGAACTATCTACTGAAGTGTGCTTTAATGTGTCAGTGAGCTGAGCCTTAATACGTTCCTAATGTAGTGGGGGAAATGGTCCCATAAACAGATCATTCCAACGTGGAGTCATAAGTGCAATGAGAGAAGGATGCCTGTGCATTACGGAAGCCAGGGAAGGTGTCCTTACCGCAGCCTGTGTTGGGGTGCCAGTAGGGCTTCTTGAACTTTGCATGGAATCCAAAAACACAAGTAAGTAACGCAAAAGGGAGCAGGTCCCGCAGGCTCAGGGCACGGCACAAGCCAAGCCAGGTTGGCAAGAAGTAGTTTAGTGTCTGAAAAATGATAATCATCTTTGAAGCATGAGGTTCAAAGAGGGAAATGGTTTGGCAGAGCTAGGCAGGGCAAGTGGAGGGTAGCCTTAGGTGCTGGGGCAGAAGAAGCTAGATCTTCCTCCATGGGTCTTGGCTTTACTGCAACAGCAGCATGTGCCCCTCAGCACTGGGCACAGCACTGGGTTTGAGGGGATGTCTGCAAAACTGAGCCTGGAACAGGACGAATGCTAGCCCCCTTCCCTAGCGCAGCATTCCTACAAAGCCAAAACTCTCCCATCCCCGCAGAATTCTCACCCACCCCCACTGCCACCCCTCTGGAGCCAACTCAGTCCTCTGGGATCAGCCATTTCAAATCCAGGGCACTACTTTCATTGTTAATGAAATGTGTGAGTGTCAACACCCTGAAAGCACTATGGGTGGGGGTAGGGGGCACACATCCTTGTTAGCTGCTTCCCAGTGACCAGACCATCTCTACCTGCCAGGACGCCAAGGAGATACCAGAGAAGTAATCACCGAGGACCAGGCGATATTTCACAGTTGCTGCTTAAGTGGGCAGCGGATATTCTTAGCTGTTGGCTGATATGCTAATTAAATCATTCCTGAGGGCAAATATGGAATGCACCAGCGCAATTACGTGGGCTCTGTGATGGGGCTTCCCTGGAACTGAAGGAAGTCCTGGGTCTCCCCACCTTCTGAGCATCGGCAGAGCACTTCCCTGTGCAGCCCAGGGCTCTTGGGCTTGGGGGAATGCCCCAGTGGGACCATCCCTCCGTGTTTAATGGTGAGAAATCTGGACCACCAGAGAGGCTGCTCCTGGCCACAGCCACCGAGTGCACCTGGCTGGGTGGGAGGCCGGTGCTGGGTGGACTTTGTCATGGAAGGGCTGGGGTGCGGTGCCCAGGAGGACGCTGCCTCCCCTCCAACCTGGCCCAGGAGGGCCTGACAGCAGAGGTCCTGGGGGCTGCCTGGACCCAGGGCGAGCCCACAGGGCTTGTAGGTTAGAAGGGTGCTCTCCCGCAGACACGTACCTGCTGCAGTCGTTGTGTCCCCAAGAGAAGTCCGTGGTGATGGGGAGAAAGTGGATGAGGAAATGAGGTCCAGGCAGTGCAGGCCACTTGTTAGTGTGGAGGGGAAGAAGGCAGTGAGTGGAAGAAGTTGGTATAATAGTCATAACAACGATGAATGGACTAGGGGAACATTCGCGCTTTCGCGGCACACCTGTCAAGGCTACTTAATCCACTCTTAGATGCTTCTTTGATCCGTGATGTCAGATTTTTTTAAAGATTTTATTTATTTATTTGAGAGAGAGCGAGCACACGTGAGCAGGGGGAGGGGCAGAGGGAGAAGGAGAGGGAGACTCCCCAGTGAGCAGGGAGCTCTAAGTAAGGTCTGGATCCCAGGACCATGGGACCAAGACCTGAGCAGAAGACACGCAGGCGCCCCCATGTGGTCAGATCTTGCAGGCTCAGGTTCATCTACCATCCATCGCTCCAGCCCCACCTGATTCCTGCAGACTCCCTGCTTCCTACTGAGCATTCAAGGCCCCTGGCAACACAGTCCAGCCCAGGGACCAAGTCTGGGAAAAGGTCAAGTCCCACTGGCCCCCTGTCTGAATATCTCACGCAATTCAAAACTTGTATCCTCTCACCATGTCTCCACTGTGGAAAAATGCAGGGTAGGGGCTGCGTCTCAGCATTCGTGGACCCCTAACAGCCATTGATCATTTTGCACGCTGATGGTGTGAGAAATGTGAAAGTGTGAGAAAGCCCTGTTCTCGATGATAAGCTCCCTGGGGGCAGGCGGCCTCTCCTTGCTTGCACCATTCTTTCAAGACATTCCAATCAAACATGTGATCTAAATTAAATTGGTGTGCTTCCTATGCAACAACAGCTTCAAGATGAGTCCCCAAACTTCTCCATCCTCCATCAGAAGGCTGCTCTTAAGGCCAACCCATTTGAAATACTGAGGCCACCTTATTTTCATCAGAGACCCAGCACACAAAAGGTCCTAGAAAAATATACATAGAATTGAATTTACCTGGATCCCCTCGCCTCCTGACTGCCCCAAGTAGCAGTGCTCCTGTTAACCCTTCTCTCCTCCTTGATCATAGGGGGCCACCCTTTGGACACCCCACACCTTCCGCGGGAGCTGCCTCCAGGACTCTCAAAAAATATCAGTAAGGATTCTTCGAACGTTTCTTAGATGACCTCATGGGGTAGAAACTTGTCTAGGATACTGGCAGGAAGAATGACCATTTCTAAATACAGCACTCACTGCTGGGGCTCTAGTAGGCAAAGGGATTCAAATAAAACTCCAAAGCCTCCCCTTCTATTGTCCCCCCACCCCACCCCGTGTCTACTCATCCCTGCTTTGTCCTCTGAGACAAAGTATTACAACTTCCATCAAAACACAAAGGTCAGCTGAAAGGGGAACAGGGGATGGAAGTAAATGGGCTGGTTGTGAGGGTTAGATGGTCACAGTATTTCAGCTTCAAATTGAGCTGTGAGCCTCCTAGAAGGCAAGACAAAAAGAGAAAGACAATGTACTCCTGTGCTCTACTGATAAGAAGGGAGGACCCATAATTGTTCTTTTGGGAAGGGGAGGTTTTCCTGGTGATAGACAGTAAAGATTTCTCAGGTGGTTTCCTAGCTGGGTACTGGTGAAGACCATGATGCATAGTGGACCCGCTGGTTGTGTTAGCCCTGAATTTAGGGTTCATTTCCCACCTTGCAGAGAGGCAGGCTGAGTCAACCAAGTTCTTTGTGCATGAGCTCATGCAAGCAAAGTGATCAGTCTCATCCAGACTCAAATGACCCTCTGACCTCTCTCAAAATGCCATCGGCCCCTGGGAAGTGCAACGCCTAGGACAAAGAGAACTTCTAGCAGATGTTAAGACTCACAGGCCATACTTGGCACTTGGAAGGATCAAGGCCAGGAAGCCCCGGGCATCAGGCCATGCCTGTCATCCCTTTTCAACAAAAGTGGCCGTGGGGGTGATCCACACATCTCCCTGCCCCCAGATAGCAGCTCCAGTATAAGGGAATGGAGCTCCCATGGGGCAGCCACAGGACCTGCCCTGGCCTAGAAGCTTGTCTCTATTGGAACTAGTATCTCTAGTAACATTTTCATAGGTATAATTTCTGGGATGCCCAGAAAGATATGCTTCAGTTGCAAGAGTTATCACACTAAGGGAGCCTCAGACAACGACTTCCCACCAGGTGTTTATAGTTCGCCCGTGGTCCCTGCCAAGGCCAGACATATCTTACCATCCGGGGTCCTTTGTAGCACTGAGCAATGTTGCCTGGTAACACAGTTCCGGGCTCATCTTCTCGGGTCTCCATGGTAACCTGTGTTACTAGAAAGTTAGTCCAAGGTCAAATCTATCCTTAGAGAAAGAGAAAGGGTTTTGCTTACTCTTCACTGGGGTAAAGCAGAGCAAGGAATCAGGGCAGGGGAGAGAGGAAAAACCACAGCTCTCTGATTTGTTTTCTCTTCCTTCCACTTAGATATCACATCCTTCCCTGGGGTGTTTAAAAATGTGGAAAGTGTGGCTGCCGTTTTTGGTAAGTCAAATACTAAAGTGCTTCTATCCACCCGGTGTCAGGGCATGGGGTGAGCATGGGAAATCTAAGCAAACTACTAGGGCCTTGGGCTCCCCTGCTCCCAACACCCCAGCAAACTCTGAGCTGTGTGATCCAGGTCCAGCAAGAGGAGTGGTGGCTCTCATTGCAGGGTGAGTCACCCAGCTGCCAAGCACCTCCATAGTCCTTACTTCTTTGGTCCCGACCACACCACAACCTGACTGGGAAGGGAAAGGTACCCCTGTTGCACAGCAGAGGTCACAAGGGGGTAACTCCCCTCTGTGCCCAGACCTTCCAGACCCTCTTAGTCCCTTCCACCGAAGTTGTTGGATTTTTTTCTGCCCAACTACTAAATATACATGATAAAATATACATACATAAAGCCTAAGAATGCCAAAGAGTGTCAAGTATTCCATTTCTCAATTATGTATCTATCATGTGACCAGCGATTGCCAGCCACCATGATGGGTCCCATCATTGCTTTCCAGAAGTGGCCCCCAAGTCAGGCTGTCACAGGATTGACAGGAGCAAGGAGTGCCAAAGTGTTATTGGATTAGACAGTGCTGGCCAGAGGTCACTAAGTGCAGGTGCCCCATACAGTTTTTGAATGAAAATGCATATTTATATAAACACACACACACACACACACACACACACACACACACCTTAGAGTGACTTTTTCCTTCAGTACAGAATAATTTCTTCATTTTTCTGATTAAGCTATGTGGAAACAAAACACGGCAAAGGAAGTTTGAATGAAGTAGGAAAAACTGGAACAGTCTGAGTGAAACTAGTCTTTGGAAACCAGTCCTTGACCTCTCCAGGTTCCCCACATGTGACCCCGTGCATTAGAATCAGAGCTGTGAGGTCACCCCGTTAGCACTTAACAGTCTCCTAACAGTCCTCCGTCAAAAGGCCTAGAGGGTGAGCTTGCAGCTTAAAGTAAAAAACAAAAACAAAAAGCAAACAGGAAATCATTCTCTTGCCAGTTTTGTTTGCAAGAGCATTCTTGTTTAGGGCAAATCATTACCACTGATTGATACTTCAGGCAGATATCTGAACTTCAGTTTCCTTATCTGTGAAATAGAAATGACCAAAGAGCACCTGCCTTGCAGGATAACATGAAGTTTATGGGGTGATGGACCAAGTGAATGTTTTCTAAAACGTGAATCATTAACAATCTTAACCATGCTATTTTAAGCACATAGCTCAGTTTCTACCACACAGCAGTGGGCCCAAATTACTAATATCTGTATCCCTTCTCTGCCTGCAGGGGGTTATAGTTCCCCAGTGTTGGGACTGTATGGTTTAGGATCCATTCCGCAGACCCATAGTGACTTAAATAACAGACATTTAATCATCTCACAGAAGCTGAAAGCACCAGGATTGGTGCAGTAATTCAATGCAGGTATCAGGGACCCAGGGGGCTCATTCTTTCCTCACTGCTATAGCTAAGCCTGCTGGCTTTTCAACGTTAGACTCGGGGCCTCATGGTGGCAAAGTGGTTGCTGCAGTCCCAGCCAGTATATCCTTACCCATATTTAAGGAAGGAGAAATGGGTAGCTCAAAGGGATCTCTTCACATGCCATTATTCTTTATTATGAAAGAAATAATTCCCAAAAGCCTTTAACAGACTTCCCCTTAAGTTGACACAGATCTGGGTCACATGCTTAGTCTCAGGCCACTCACTGTCATGGAAGCTGGGATTAGCATGACCAGCTGAGAATGAGCATGTGTCAAACACCCACAGGGCCTTAGGGAGGAGGCTCACCTCCCCTGAGTCTCTTTCAGCTTTATGGAGAAGGGAGAATGATTAAATGACTGTTTGTTAGAGGGACAGCCAACAGGGACCACAGCTTATAAACCTGCCTCCCTTCAATTGTCTAGAACAGCTGTGAGTACACAGTAGGGGTTTAGTAGGTTGCTGAGGTGTGGGAAGTCCCAGACACAGGGGCTCCTCCCTCGACCCTGGTTCCTAGTCCCCACACTGCTGTCCCCTCCCTGCTGCCCTCTCCCCACAGACTGCCTGGGCTCCCACTTCACCTGGCTGCAGGCTGTCTTCACCAACTTCCCTGTGCTGCTCCAGTTCATGAGTGGTCTGAAGTGTGTGGCTGGTCTCTGTCCCCGGGACTTCGAGGACTATGGCTGTGCCTGCAGGTTTGAGATGGAGGGGCTGCCTGTGGATGAGTCTGACAGGTGAGCCACACCCACAGGTGAGCTGTCAGAGGCCTGGCTGGGACCTGGGCAGAGCATAGGTGTGGAAAGCTTTCAGGACATGTCTTGATTCTCCTTCCTGTGGGGGCACTGGTGGTCTCAGCTTCAAAGTGCAACGTACTTTGTGATCTTCTCACATCCTGGATGTGTCCGATATGCAGAATTTCTGTGTAGTGTTTCTCCAAGTTGGGTCCTCCAGGATCAGAACCACCTGGATGCTTGCTAAAATGCAGATTCCAAGGATGCCTAAGTGGCTGCGTCAGCTAAGCCTCTGCCTTTGACTCAGGTCATGATCCCAGGGTCCTGGGATTAAGTCCCACATGGGGGTTGGGGGGGACGTCCTTGCTCAGGAGGGAGCCTGCTTCTCCCTCTGCCTGTTGCTCCCATGCCACACTCTCTCTTTGTCTCCCTCTCCCTCTCCCTCTCTGGCAAATAAATAAACAAAATCTTTAAAATGCAGATTCTAGGGACACATGCCAGACCTACCAACTACATGGACCACAGCATGGGGCATAGTAGGAACTCAGCAAATTGATTGACTGACTAGACAGTCAACCTCCAATTGCTTTTCAAGTTAATTAATTAATTGAATAAAAAGGGTTATATCCTTGATTGCTCAGGGATAATGGGTTTGGAATCAAGCAATAGATCTCTCCCATGTCCACATCTCCAAGAGAGGGTGTAAGTTGCCTGTGGATCAAAACAGCATTTTTCCATGAGCAAACTGCCTTCTGGCCCCAGCTGGTTGACATTCAGAAAGAGAGAGGGTGATCCTGAATGGAGCAGAATGCCAGGACCATTTCTGGGAATATGTTTCCTTTCAGGTCCTCCCTTACCACTTTCTCTAATTATTAGAATACCTCGTCAAGGAAGTCAAAGAAATGAAGCAGTAATTCACTGTCTGAATGGTGAAAGTACTGATGGCCCCAAACTGGCAGAGTGATGAGCCACACCCAATTTCTATGACTTTACACAGTTCAGTTGATGGGGTGCAGATTTCCAACCACCTGGAAGACTGGCCATTTCCACCTTGAATCAGATTCAAACAATAGTCGCTATCATTTATTGAGTGCCTGCCTCAGGGCAGGATCTATATAGATGTTTTCTTGAATCTCCCAAAATTCTTGAGTTAGGTATTTTGAGAAATTGAGTAGCTTGCCCAAGGCCATCACCAGCCTGTATATTGATTCTTCTTTACATTGGTCTCCACTGACCTCCTGTGTGCCCTGTAAGAGCCTCCTGACTCCCATTTTAGTGTCAGCCTCACTCTGTGATGGACTTTGACCTTGGCAAGTTGCTGAGCCCTATGCGTCTCTGTCTCCATGGGTGTAAATTCCCATAATGATAATAGCATCTGCTGTGTAGGTAATATAAGTCGAATAGTGTGTGTGTGTGTGTGTGTGTGTGTGCATATGTGTGCGTGTGTGTGTGTGCATGAGAGTGCTGTTTGAAACAGGTCACTGCCAGGAATCATCCAGAGACACAACGATCACAGACTCCCCTCTCTTAACCCTCCCCGCCGCTCTCACTTTGACCTCCCCTACCTGCCCCAGCTGCTGCTTCCAGCACCGCAGGTGCTATGAAGAGGCCGCTGAGATGGACTGTCTCCAAGACCCTGCCAAGCTCGGCACAGATGTCAACTGCGTCAGCAAGACGATCACATGTGGTGAGCATCTCCAGGTGTCCCTGGGGCCTGGGCTGAGAAATGACAGCTCAGGAATCCCAGGCTTGGGCCAGATCCAGGGCTCCCAGGGTCCCCCCTTATCCTCACAGCCATTAAGGACATCATCACCTATACTCTGAGCCCCATGAGGCCTGGATCTGTGACATCTGTACCTTGCATGGAGTAGATGCACAATAAATGCTTTTTGAAATGAAAGAATGGTTGGTAGGCAGTTTATGTGATTTACAGTTTTATACTGCAGCAATCCGGGGAGCCTGGGGAGGCAGATGGTTTTCTACTGATACATTGTGTGATACGGGAGCACTTACTCAACAAGTGGGAACCTCTACATGGAGAGGAGAAAACCTGCCTCAGAGATTTGTCATAAAAATTATACAATGCTTCAATGTAAAACTGCATTACACTTGTTAAATGGAAACAATGCTAAATGTAAAACACTTAACACTGAGACTGGCCTATGTGAAGAAGTCAGTGTTGGGAGTGGAAGATGGGCAGGGATGGATGAATTAGGTTTGTGGTTGCTGCTGCTTGTAAGAATCAGACATGTGTAGACGCAAATCTCAGTGCTCACCACCTTACTCACCATGTGATTCGAGGGATTTTATTTTGTGTCTCTGGGCAATCCTAGCAGAAGAATTAGAAGAGACAAAGGCATAGAGGAAAGAGGTATGTGGCATCTTGGGGATGCTCTAGGAGAGCCACCTTTATGAACACCTACTATGTGCCATAGTCTTTATACCCAGCACATGCGATTATCCCAACAATCTTATAAGATGGGGTCACTAGTCCCAGTTTTCAGATAAGGACAGGAAAACTCAAAGAAATCAAATAACTTGCCTAAAGGCACATAAGCTGTTAAGTGGTAAAGCCGGGGTTTGAGCCCAGGTTCAACTGACCCCAAAGTCCAGGTAGCAAGGACTGGCTGAAGTATGGTACGTCGGGAAAGAGGTGAGGAGAGGCATGGGCATAGATCACTATATGGTGAACATATAGTGAAAGTACCACCTACCCATCCCTCCAGCCAGCCAGCAGATACATACTGTGCAAGACAATCGTCTAGATATTGGGGAAATCCTGACCTTCTGAAACCTCCTCGTGGCTGCCAGACACTGGAAATATCAAAGGGCTAGAGTATGTTAGACAGTGACAAGAGCCGTGGAGGGAAATAAACCAGGGGAAAGGAGGAGTGCGGCCTCAGCAGGCAGATCAGGGTCAGTTTGGGAGCTTGCATTACCTCTTGCGATTCCAAATGAGATTTTCCAATCTGCTCTGCTCTGCCCTTGCCCTGTGCACAGAGTCTGGGGACCCTTGTGAGCACCTGCTGTGTGCCTGCAACAAGGCTGCCATAGAATGCTTGGCTCAGTCCCGGATCAACTCTTCCCTGAACCATCTGGACACTTCCTTCTGTGTGGCTCAGCCTCCAGGTGGGAAGAACCGGGCGCTGCATCAGCGGTGGGGCTGACGACCTGGGGCAGGAGCTGCTCTGGGCGGAGCAGTTCCTGCGCACCGCACCATCAGATGCCAGAGTCCAGCACCTTCTGACACTCCCCAGACCTGCTGCTCTAAACAGGCTTTCCAATGTGTCTCTTTGCAGAGACAGCCCGCACGGAGGAGCTGACGACACTTCTGCCCAGAGGTGAGGTCTTCTAGGTAGGGAAGCTGCTTTTACTTGGACCACAGTGGGGCCACTCTACAGAGGAAGCCGGTGGATACACCCCCCTCTGCAGGGCTTGTTGGCATGACCCACAGCACTGGCGATGTCTCTGCCTTTCCCTGGCCAAGGGGAGGCCATTAAGTCTGAAAAACCCAGTTCACACTTCCAATAGCAAATGGCCCTCATGCAAACATTGTTCTTTGTTATGTGAAGAGGTATGCATTTAATCCAATGAAGAGATAGACCCCCGTTCTTCCTGTCTTTCTCTATGGTCAGGA
The DNA here is from genome assembly GCA_004024625.1 of Mellivora capensis. Lineage (NCBI taxonomy): Eukaryota > Metazoa > Chordata > Mammalia > Carnivora > Mustelidae > Mellivora > Mellivora capensis. Next base: position 45,702 of record PISX010009082.1, read on the forward strand.
CCCTGGTGTATGATGTGACCAGGACCAGGTCTAGTGCTCTGACAGAGAAAGTCCTGTCTCAGCTGGTTGAGCTACTGGCCACCAAGGCCACCTGGGAGCAGACCAGCTGTCTCCCTCCTCTGCCTTCCAGAACCTGTGGCAGAGAGAGCAGCCTGGGCCCCAGTGGGGTTTCCTTGAAGGGAAAGCTGTTTTCTGTGTGCCTCCTTTCAAGACAGGGTGGGCTTTTAATATCTGTCTACTGAAATAAGTGATCATTCCTACTCTAAGACAGGCATCTTATGGAAAATGTGAGAGTTCATCTTCTGCCTGTCATCCCTGGTACACCAGTGTTCAAATAATCTCTCAATCCCAACAGAAAGTTCTAGGTGCATGTTGGCAGAGCACTCCTCCTTCCCTGGGGCTGGGGTCTCCTTCCCAGTGCTGCAGCATGTGTTGAAGAAGCTGATATGAAGAAAAAGAAGCCGATGTGTGTGTGGGGGGGGCAGGTGTGTGCTGGTGCAGGTGTGCGTATGTGCGTGAGTAGGAGTGTGTGTGCGTGTCCTACCTCTATGTGTCTTCTGAGTCCTGCACTCTTTATTCTGTGCCATCTGCCTCCCTTTGGAACAGAGACCTTTCCAAGTAGGGATGTCCTATTCCACAGCCACAAACCCTCAGGGTCTGCAGGCCTTTCACTGCCACAGCCTAGGTCTGCTAGTGTCACCTCCCCTGGCCAGAACCTGGCTGGAGTCACTCCTGAGCTGGGGCCCTTCTGGACACCCCACAACCTGGCAGATGCAGGAGGGGCAAGAATCCCAAGACAGAACCAGCAGCCCTAGTCTGGCAGCACCTCTCATGGCCCCTTTCCTCCCTTGGTCCAGCAGTCCCAGCCTGTCCTTTGGGACTCGTGGTGCTCGGTTGAGACACTGTGTTCCACCAGTCACTGATTTGGGAGCTTTCTTTTTCAGTGGTTCCCGTGGAGCTCACAGACACCAGTGCAAAGGCCTTTTCAGGAGAAGGTGAGCACAGGGGACCGGTGTGAGCACAGGGGACTGGTGTGTAGCCCAAATACCCGCATTTTGATTGTACTATTGGCCTACTGGCTGGAATTAGATTCCCTAAAATGCCCCCTGCCCGGCTTCTTATCGAAACTGCCCCGAGATCATTCCAGAGCCACCCTTAGTTCCTTCTGACCCCCAAATCTCTTCTCTACATGCTCTGCTTCCTCCCATACCCCTACTCCCACCTCAGGAGAATTGCCAGAAGCAAGACATTCATCCTCAACTATCTGAAGGTGGTTTTCAGATGTACAACAAATACTTTCTTAGCATAAGTATGTCCCAAAAGTTTCATGGGATATACTTATACTAAAAGGTGATTGATTGTTCATGTGAAATCTAAATTTAACCAGCCATCCTGTATTTTTATTTGCCAAGCCTGGCAACCCTTTGCCTCCAGGAGATCCCTCTACACAACCACCTCCCCAGAAGTGTGTGTTTTTCTCTCCTCTGCTGCTGCTTTGAGAACAGAAGCAGGGCTCATGGTGCAGCTCCTCCCTGGCTGTCCTCCATGTCCAAGGGCATCGCATCCCCAACTACTCCCAGACAGCCTGTGCCTTGGACTCCATGTCTAGAAAAAAAAAAGAAACGGCACCTATGCAAGCCAAAGCTTCACCATGTGCCCTGCCCGCACAGCAACCATTCCCAGCAGGATTCAGAGTGGCCACTTCCGTCCTAAACTGAGGACAAATCTGTCCCCCAACACACACACACTCACACCCATGACCTAGCAGTGCCCACAAACACCCTCCAGAAAAGGAGGCCGCCTCAATGCAGGCACAAATACCAATTACGAAGGAAAAATAGGGCTCGTGATTGTTCTCACCATGGTAGAATGAAACAATTATGTTTTGGACTTAGGCAGCTTTGGGATGGAACCCTGCCTCTCCCATTTTTCAGCTGTAGGACTCTGGAGGCATGGATCAACCTCTCAAAGCTTCAGTTTCTTCATTTTGGACAGCAGGGATTGGCAATTATTTTTTTTCTGTAATGGGCCAGAAAGTAAGTATATTGGGTTTTGTGGATAGTCTCTGTCACAATGACCCAAGTTGCCATCACAGCAGGACGACAGCCACAATCCAATCAGTAACTGGGTGGGTGAGCCTGTGTTCAAAGGAAGCTTCATTTACAAAAATGGCCCGAGGGCTGGGCCATGGTGGACCAACCCCTGGAAAGGGATGGGTCCTTCAGGGTAGCAGGGGCTTAAATGAGGGAGAACACAGGAAGACTCTGGAACAGCATCTTCTTCAGAAATTCTGGCGTGACAGTAAAACAGCAATGCAGTCTTGAGTCACATGCAGGACACTGGACAACTTGCTTAGAATATGTGCTCTCGTTTCTTGCTCCCACAACCCTGTGAAATCATTGCCATAACCTCCACACTGAGACGGTAAATGGAGCTGGAGAAAGAAAGTGTCCAAGACTGGGAGCTGGGTGGCAGGGCTAAGGTTCAAGGGCTCCGCCGTGTCTGTCTTTACCACCAAGCTGAGCTCCCTCTTCAGCTGCGCTCCATTGTGGACCAGCTCTAGCAGAGGAACAGGATGGACCTTTCCCCCAGAGAGAGGTCTCGTCACCCAAACACCGGCCTTATGCTAATCTGGCCCCTTGTCCCTGAGTCGGGACTGAAGTTTCAATCACTGGTCCTCAGCAGGCTGCCCTGGGCTAACTCTCCTGGGCCCCCAGTCCCAAGGCTGCCTTATTTGCAGGGGACCCTTGCCTGGCTTATGAGCTGAGCTGGGTAGACAACTGCAGTGGAGTGGTTTCTTTCCACAGTGGCTACTGGGACCAGTGCCACCCACTGACCTGTTCCTCCAGAACAAGTAAGCAGGACAGACCGCACAGAAGCACAGCATGGAATCCAGTGGAGACATGCCTTCTCAATACACATGTTTGGCTCTGATGATCACTCTTTGATGGGGCTCAGAAGAAATACCAGTAGACCTACTTTTCAGACGATGGAGGACACTGAGGCTCTGGGAGGTTAAAAGTGACAGGTGGTCCAGCACGAGACCTGCTAGACTGGTCTCAAACCTCACCTCAGGCTGCAAGACTGGTTTTGTCTCTGTGATATGGTAGTAACTCACAGGGAACAGCCCCGTACCTGAAAACATCTAGGCCAGGATGTCATCGGAAGTGACCTAACCATTTACTTTGCTTATGGTGATGAATAACAATGGATTCTTTATTAATAAGCATAAATCACTCAGAATAACTATTTACCAATTACTAAGAATGAAGAGATAAACAAGTGGATTCCTCGATTAAGAGGCAGGGACACCAAGGAGGACGTTGGTGGGCTGGTGTGTTCCTAAGCCCCTCCATATGTCCTCTCAGTTCTCCCCCTGGCCCTAGAAAGCCTGTATGACAGATAAAGGAGGCACTCCCAAGAGGCAGTCATTTGCCTGTGGGTAATACAGCGTGGGATTCCGTTAGTTATAAACCTGCGCATTTTACTTTGAAGAGAACCATCTGCCTGGCTTAGAACCTTTGAGGTTCTCTTTGCTGGAGCATTTTTGTGTGTCCACATCATCAGTCAATTGTAAGCCCGATTTCCACAGAATACCATCATAATCTTGATCTTTGACACATTGAATTTAAGGCAGTTCCTTCCTTCCCCAAGCCTGTTGGAGTTACTATGCTAGCTCTCTGCAGTATAGTCAGAAGAGAAATGGCACCCCAGCTCAGTGGTTAGGATGGTCAGGGGTTAGGATGGGTCACCTTAGCCCTGGTTTCCATTCTGCCACTTCCTAGCTCCATGAACAAGTGACCTGTGTTTTCTGTGTGTCCTCTTTCTCAACTCTGAAAAAGGGTGAGCCTGGTGTTAACTCGTGGGGTTTTTGCTGAGTTAGTACAAGCCAAGTGCTTAATGCCATGTCTGGCATGTAGTATGTCTTCATCCGTTCCAGTTGCTACAACAAAATATCACACACTGTATCACCTGTGAACAAACGAATTTCTGTCTCGTGATTTCTAGATGCTGCAAGTCCAAACTTAAGACACCGATATGGTCAAGTTGGGCGAGACCCACTTCCTGATTCATAGAAAGCCGCCATCTTGCTGTGTCCCCACATGGTGGAAGGAGCCACAGAGCTCTGTGGAGGCTCTTTCATAAGGACACAAATTCCATTCATGAAGCCTCCGCCCTCATGACCCAATCATCCCCCAAAGGGCCCAAGACCACTGACGATTAGGTTTCAGCCAATGAATTTTGGGGAAACACAGACATTCAGTCTACAGCACTGTAGGAGCCTAATAACAGTTAAACAATAGACTCATTTTACCAAGAACCAGGGATCAGTAGTCTTTTGGGAGCCACAGAGCAAGAACTAGAATCCATAATTCTGTTGCCTTGTTTTTCTTTGTTCAAAAATATGTCATTAAATTTTTTTTATTTGTTTAAGCTCTAAAGACGTCTGCTTTCAAAGATGCACCTGCTTCTAGCCCAGCAAGCTACAGCTGCTTTTGCCAGCATGTCTGTGTCTGGGGAGGGGAGTCTTTTTGTTTTAGCAGTGACCCTGACATCACCAGCAACCCTGGGAGGTGATGAGGGGCAGAGCAATGTTGCCTCCTGTGCCCAAAGGATGGGAACTGCTCCAGGACACAGGGGTGGAACAGGCTGGGGTCAACACTCACCCTGTCTCTTTTCTTTTGTGGGCAGAAGTGGGCCAAGACCAGAAAGGCATGGAAGCCACTAGGACCACATCCCCTCCAGGTAAGCACACTTAGCTTCTCCCACCAGCACACAATGGTTGTCCCTATATGTTTATGAGCTCAAGTGTGTTCTAAAACATAGGGGAATCATTGAGACCAATTTACTTTTATACCACATCCCCACAAAGTAGACAAATGAAGTTAAAAGGTAGATCCGTGAGCAGGAAGAAATGGAAGCCTACCTGATAAAGAAATGCATTTAGAAAAATATGGAAAACTGTGTTTTGTTTTCTATTTAAATCACTTCTACTTCCATGTTATACAGATAGCCACTTCTAATATCTGAAGGTGCTCCCTTCTAACGTCTCCCGATTGCCCAAGCATACCGTGAATGTAATTCAAATGCACTTGAGATCACTTGGCACCATGGCTTTGTAGTCTGAGCTGTATCACCTAAAAAGTAAGACGATATTTCCCTGACATTAAATATCTTTCTATAACATGATTTTTAGTGGCGGCCGTACCATGGTTTCTGGTGTGGAATACCATAGAGCATGAGCCAGTTATTTCCTAGTTTGTTCTCATAAATAATAGATATACGCTTTATACCCATTGACTTCTAATTTGTCACAATAAATGCCTAGAAGTTGAATTACTGCACAGAGGGCATAATCATTGCATGTATCCATGCAATATGTATGTATCCATATGTTGCCAAATTGCCCTAAAGAAAAACCGAAACAACTTACCCTCATACCTCTCTACCACGGCTGATACTGTGGACTACTATTTAAAAGCAAGTGAACAAAACCTCTACTGTGTTAATAGAAAAAAACCATGGTAGTTCATTTCTCCTCTTCTCCTCTCTGATGGAAATTGAAAGTGGTGTTTTTTGTATCCAAGTGGGTCTGGCCTCACTCTGGGAGCTTTGGACTAGGCCTGGACAGAATTCCCACATCTTAACTGAATATATGGTGACAGGTGACCAGCGTCAGAGCTAAGAGCATTGAGATTTGGGCCAACTTTGCCCTCAGGTGCACAGTGACCTTCTAAGCCTTGGGGAGTGAGGGCAAGAGGAATTTGTTCCCCAATGGGGTGGCCATTCAGGCAGAGTGATGAATGCCACATGCCCTCATCTAAGGGGATGAGGTAGGGGTCTCATGTTTGATTAGCACCAAGAATCCAGAGAGTTCTTTCTCAGAGGGTGAGGGCTTCTAGGACTTGGCAAGGAGCACACACGGGCTTCTGGGGCTTTCTCTGCTTGTCGAGTTTTCCACCTGGAGAGTCTTTAACCCCAAATCAGATGTGTCTTCACACTCACTGAACGATTCTAAGGGCTGTTCTTGACTTTTCCCTCCTTGCTAGGCATTTAGCTAAAAGGATTATTCAAACACCAAAACAAGTATTATTAATATAGTTTTACAAATGGGGAAATCAAGATTGAGAGAGGCTACAGATCTGTCCAACGTCACACAGTTAGTATGTGGCTGAGCTAAAATGCAAACTCAGATTGCCTTACTTCTAAAACTGGTTCTTTCTACTCCACTCCACTGACTGGGTGAGTTCTCTCAAAAAGAAACAGAGCTGGCATTTGTTAATGGTGGAAAGACAGATTTTACTCAGGTTTCCGTAGCAGGGAAAAGAGACTAGGGTAACCATGTTCGACTCTCATCTGTATGGAGGTGACTGGGACTTTTAGAGGGAAAATGGGAGGGTGGACAACAGGCCACAACTCCAGCAGAGTCAGGGCAGGGGAAAATTCCAAAAAGGGGGCAGGGGTCTTTTTTCTGAAAACTTAGGCAAAGCAGGTGTTGGGTCAGTGTGGGTCTTGAGCTCTAAGTTCTTTAGGCTGTCTTGAGCTTTCTTGGGCAGGAAGACAAGGGGAAGCAAGAGGCTGGGTCATCCTGGGGAAACCAGGCTGGGGTTGGTCTAAGTCTCCTAGTATAGGGGCAGGGTGTTGATGAAATAGTTTGTGCTGTGAATTTGCAGTTCTCATAGGCCAAGTTTGAGGCCTGGTTGAGAAGAGGGCCCAGAGGAGCCTGGCTAAAGTCTGGTCAAGGAAAGTGTCTGTCGGTTCCAGCAGTCTGGAACATGGTGGAAAGAAACCACTTCATGGGTTTCTGCTGGTGGGACTGGAGAGGAGGTGAGGCATGATGTTAGACCCAGAGGACTGAGAGAACAACAGGGCCACTAAAGCCTTGCTCCCACCCCCCAGGGAACAGAGCATTGAGCAAAGACTCAGAAGCCTGGATGTATGAAGCAAACCAATATGGTGGGTCTGGGGGAGACTGCCAGTTAGGGGTCCCTGAGATGCTCAGGCTTCACCCTGTGCTCTGGGTCTGTAGATGGTAGAGCAGAGCTTACAAAGGCCCCTTTGGCTGGACCAAATGGGGTTAGAGGTGTCACTGCCTCTGGCCAAGAGAACAGGTGGGCCAACACAGAGCAAAGGGAAACCTAGACAGCGCCAGGGAGCGATCTCCAGCAGCCTTACTGGCCTCGCAAGGACCTGGCACCTAATTCAGACGATGGTGAGAAGGTCTTCCAGGATTCCTAGGAATTCGAGGCAGGTTGTGCTTGCCTACATCACTGAGCACCAGGAGTTGGCTTCATTTTTCCACCATTCTTATCTCTTCACTTGTAAACACCATGCTAGGCCTCTACTTGGCAGGTGCGTGGTAGTAAATATGACATAGGCTGGGACAGTTCTGGTCGAGAGATGTCACTCAGCTGGTCTAGCATGGGCTCCTGCCCAATGTAACATTATCACAGAGTATTCATGTATGTGTGTTTGTTATATTTATGTTCCATTTACTTAATATTTTAGCACATTTCATTTATTTTTGTTTCAAATTTTTATTTAAATTCTAGTCAGTTCGCATATAGTGTAATATTGGTTTCGGGAGTAGAATTCAGCGACTCCAAGCCAGTGCTCATCACATGTGCCCTCCTTAGTACGCATCTCCCTTCTAGCCCAGCCCCTGCCCATCCCTGTCCATCAATCCTCAGTTTTCTTCTCTATAGTTAAGCATCTCCTATGGTTTGCTTCCTTCTCTTTTCTCTTTCTTTTCCTTTCTTCTATGTTCATCTGTTTTGGTTATTAAATTCCACATATGAGTGAAATCATATGGTATTTGTCCTTCTCTGACTTATTTCACTTAGCATAATACCCTCTGGTTCCATCCACGTCATTACAAATGGTAAGGTTTCATTCTTTTTCATGGCTGATTAATATTTTTTTAAATAAAGATTTTATTTATTTGACACAGAGATCACAAGTAGGCAGAGAGGTAGGAAGAGATAGAGGAGGAAGCAGGCTCCCTGCTGACCAGAGAGACTGATGTGGGGCTCGATCCCAGGACCCTGAGATCATGACCTGAGACGAAGGCAGAGGTTTTAACCCACTGAGCCACCCAGACGCACCGCTGGCTGATTAATATTCTATTGTATATACACCACATCTTCTTTACCCATTCATCGGCTGATGGACATTTAGGCTCTTTCCCTAGTTTAGCTATCACTGATAATGCTGTTGTGAACTTTGGGGTTCATATACCCCTTTGAATCTGTATTTTTGTATCCTTTGGATACTTTGTAGTGTAATTGCTAGGTCATAGGGTAGTTCTATTTTTGACGTTTTGAGGACCCTCTACACTGTTTTCCAGAGCAACTGCACCAGTGTTCATTCCCACCAACAGTGTAAGAAGGTTCCCCTTTCTCTGAGACCTCACCAACAGTAGTCATTTCCTGACTTGTTAACTTTAGCCATTATGACTGGTGTAAGGTGGTATCTCACTGTGGTTTTGATTTGTATTTCCCTCATGATGAGTGATGTTGAGCATCTTTTCATGTGTCTGTTGGCCATCTAGATGTCTTTTTTGGGAAAATGTCTATTCATGTCTTCTGCCCATTTCTTAACTGGATTATTTGTTTTTTGAGTGTTGAGTTTGATAAGTTCTTTACAGATTTTGGGTACTATCCCTTATTCTGATATGTCACTTGTGAATATCTTCTCTCATTCCATTGGCTACCTTTCAGTTTTGTTGATTGTTTCCTTCTCTGTATCACAGAGTATTTGGAAATTCTCATGTAACATTTGAGGATCCCTGAGACTCTGCCCTCCCATCTGGAAGCCCAGATTGAGGATGCTTTCCTAACACTTTGTTCTTCTGAAATATCTGCATTTGGGCTTGAGTGTGTGTCCATCTGCAAATCTCTTCCCGAACTGCCTGTTGAATATAAGCCATGGCATTGTGTGTTTTCAGGATCTGCAGAGATTGCTGCCTCAACAAAAGGAGTAACCATGGTCCCAGCCGGTTTGAAGTCTTTGGGCTTAGCTGCGTCATCCACCAAAAGTGGCCTAGAGGAGACAACTGGAAAAGGTGAGTGGGAGCAGGCAGAGAAGCCTCTGTCCTCTCTTGGCCTTGAGATTCTCTGGATGGGTAGGTAACAAAGGCCTTTAGGCCATGGTGTCAAACTGTGGCCTCTTCATTTTGGTGTGACTAGAAGGGACCACTCCTTTCCAGGTGAGGTCATGGGACACAGAGGGGACCTAACTTGCCTATGGCCACTCACCTGCTGAGCCAGGGAAAGGGACCCGCTGGCCTAATGCTTCCATCCCTCTTACTGGCCCCCAAGGGAAGAACTTGGCACCGTGCACATGAAGTTGTTGGAAAGAAGGAAATATCTGGGCTTTCACTCCCTCTCCCTTCTCTCTCCTCTTGCCAGGGGCCCCACCAGAGGCCTGCCCCTGCAAGGAGCTACAGACACAGGGGAGGGCTTTGTTAGTACCAGGCCAGCCCTCCACAGCGTGCATTGCAGAGTGATGGAGAAGACAGCATTTGAGAAGGAGGCTGGGCTGGGAGCCCTTCGCAAAGCCCCTGGCTTCTTGGTTCCCTACCCCCGCCACTGGACCTGTGATCATGGGGTCAGCACAGTGGACTGTAGACAGTCTTGGCCAAATTTCTGGCAGAGAAGGAGGGGACAAAGGTGGAGAGAGGGTGCAGGAGGGCAGAGGCAGAGGTAGAGAAAGAAAAATCAAGGGCTCTGAAGGTGAACCCAGGCAGAGTATGCTAACCTGCTGGAGTCAGGACATCTAGGAGGGCAGCCAGGATGCCCCCAAGATACTGGGTGCTGCAGGGCCTCAGTGAGACACGGTCACTCTACTCAGCAATCACATGTGGCTGAAGAGCACCTCTGGTCCGGATCAGCCCCCAGCACTTCAGGGGGATTTAACCAGGAGTCTGGGCAGAGCCATAGACACCTGGCAAGGAAGACATGCTCTCTGAAATCCAAACCAAGCCAGACAGGATGTTAGACAGGGAGACTAACCCGTAGCAGTTTTCCCAGAAGGGCAATGGAGGCAAGGACACAGGGTTCCTCGGATGATCAGTACCCATCTGGATCATTGCCTGCCTGTGTGAACTCTGTCCTGATGTCCCCTCCTCTCCTGACAGCCCTGTTTCTGATCAGCCTGTGACAGGTTCACCTTCCTGCACCTGGGAAGTAGGGACAACACATGGGTGACGCCTCAGCTCGGAGAGATGCTCTTTTGTCTGACATCCCGGTGCCCAGAAGAATTTGAATCTTATGGCTGTTACTGTGGGCAAGAAGGACGAGGCGAGCCAAGGGATGCCCTGGACAGGTAGGGACGGGCGAGGGTGGCAGGCCAGTGGTGCGGACGCTGCCTGCATGAGAGGTGATAACCCTCCTCCCCACTGGGACAGCTTCAGGCTTCACACAGAGCACTGCCTCCCGCTGGGCTGCTGCTTACGGTCATGGGCAGCTGAGGCTCAGACCTGCCTGCAGTCGTTCAGTAGTGAAGGGGCGGAACCAGACAGGTGCTGACCTGTGGATATGGGCTCCAAAGCTCCTTTAGCTCTAACCACAAGTACTGCCGGCGGTCCCAAGAGAGTCCATCTGCAAAGACCCTTCAGAAGACCCCAAATCTGCCTATTTTGCAACAACCAACATGTCGAATTGGCACACCCACTCAGTTTGCTCTGCAGGTCACCACGTGAAAGTTACTTTCTCAATAACTTTTTAAAAAAAGATTTACTTATTTTTTGAGAGAGACTGAGAGAGAAAGAGAGCGAGAGTGAGAGTGCAGTGGGAAGGGGCAGGAGGAGAGGGAGAGAGAGAGTCTTAAACAGAATCCGTGCTGAGTGCAGAGCCCAACAAGGGGGTTGATCTCAGGACCCTGAGATCACAACCTGAGCCAAAACCAAGAGTCGGACACTTAACTGACTGAGCCCCCCCAGGTGCTCCAGCTTCTCAATAACTTTTAACTGCTCAATTTTATATCTGCCACTTTTGGAAGAATTTTCAGTGACTTCGTGCATTGGTGAATCCATTCATTCATTTATGCATGCATTCAACTCACCTTTCTTGAGCTTTTGCTCTGTGCCGGGCCCTATGCTGGGTGATGGAGAGACACAAATGGTTACATCTGAACAAAACAGCTCACAACCAACTGCCAGTGCCCCAGAGGATCTGCGTGGTGCAGGAGATGGGCACGTCAACCAAAAGACCACCAAGATCATAAATGTAGCAGTCAAAACAGGGAACAGTGGAGGAGCCAACCTAGACTTGAATTGCAGGAATATTCCGTGGGTTGAGTTGATAAGGTGTAAAGCCCAGATTGAGGATGCTTTCCTAACACTTTGTTCTTCTGAAATATCTGCATTTGGGCTTGAGTGTGTGTCCATCTGCAAATCTCTTCCCGAACTGCCTGTTGAATATAAGCCATGGCATTGTGTGTTTCCAGCACTAACTCTACAAAAAGGCAGCCGGTCATGGCGGAGCCCTACACTGGCTGTGGCCTCTGACACCACATGAGAGGTGGTGATGAGGATGGGATTTGTGGCAATGGGAAGAGTGGCAGCTCCTCTGGGCTGGCGCCATCACAAGATTCCTCTGGGTATCTATGGGCTGGGGACAGTGGAGACGGTGAGGCTTTATCAGGCCCAGATGGGGGGTGTCTAAAAAGCAAGACACCAATTCGTTCCCGTATGGCTATGGAGGCCCTGCTTCATGCTGGATGCTTTCTTAGATGTTGTTCTTTATTTATGCTCAAGGTCATTACTCTGCTCTCTTTCAAGGCTAGGGTCCAAAGGGGGTGCCCTATGGATGTGAGATTAATTGTTCTATTAGGTAAAAGGTTAGAGGGGGCAGGGCCACTGCTAGTCTATCTGGTACCTTCGTGTAAACTAAAAATAGTAACCTTTTCTCAAGGCTCTTTTTTTCCATCTCAATAGATGCAAATTATTATCATAAATATGCAAATCATCTTTGCAACCAACAGAGTCATAATAAGAACACAAAGAATTTTTTTAACGGTAGGATGCATACACTGTGACTGACGCGGCTTTAGATGTGGTATCTTTGTGAAGTGCACAACCTAAACAATCATACATGGTGATCCTGTGTGTGCTGGGACGGAGGCCTTGGCTTCTCTCCCTGCTGTAGGGTTTGTGGGAGAGGCAGGCCTTGAAGGAGTCCCTGAGTCAGCTGGGTTTTCCTTGGTCTTAGGTGCTGTTTTTCCCATCACTGCTGCGTGGAGCAGGTGAGGCGGCTGGGCTGCCTGCTCGGGAGGCTTCCTCAGTCACCAGTGTTGTGCGTGGACGGTACAGCCAAGTGTAAGTGCTGTGGGCCTGCTCGGAGTCACGTGGGGTTCAGGCTTCCCGATGCTTCCCCAACCATGTCTCCGCGTCTACAATGTGATTTAATACTCTTCTTAACCCTGACGCACACTTATTACCGATCCTGCCGAGGGCACGGAAGTTCAAGAGCTAAGTCAGCTGCCAAAAGTCAGAGCTGGGTAGGAGCGGACCAGGAACGAGAGAAACCGTGCTTATGGCATGCCTGCCGCGTGCCAGCCACAGCTCTCAAGATGGATGAACAGAGTTAGACGTCCCAGGATCCCATGGGGAGGCCCCGAGTCCTCCCTTTACAGAGGAGGCGGTGGAGGTCACACTGTAGAAAGAAGCGGGTGGTGGGAGCCGGAGTGGGGCCTGGAAAACCACGTTGCCTCAAACCCAGAACCCAGTCCTTGTGCCGGGGGCTCTCGTGGCATTTTGTTCTCTCCCTGAGAAGTGGAAGCCCTGTCCTGAGTGAGACCTCCCAAGGAGCTCCACAGAAAGGGAGCGGATCTGGCTGAAGGCAGTGGACCCACAGCCCCCGTCTGCCCTCTCCTGGAGCCTCAGCGGGGTGTCTGAGAACCAGCACCCCTGGGAGCGAGCATCAAGCTCATGCACCCCGGGGCCAAGCTTTCCATGTCCAGCCTGCGGAGGCAGTTCCTCTAGGCTTTGCAGCTTAAAGTCCCTGCTCCCTGGAGCATGTCATGAGAGTCCTGTGAGGGCTTGTTCCCACCCTTGTGTTTCCTCCACGGAGGCCCCGCCCTTCCTCTGCCCTCCCTCAGCATCGGCGGGTACCTCCCTGCCTCCTGGAGTGCAGGACCAGGTGCACCTGTCACATCCAGGAGTCCCGTGCTCACGTGTCACTCACGGCTCCTGCACTCACTCACTCTGTTATCTATCCCACACACCTCTCTTGGGAACTAGGCAGGCACTGATCAGACACAATCCCTGCCTCAAGTGCCCCACAGCCCGGAGGACAGATGGATGCGCAGGTGTCTGCTCTCATCCCGGGTGGAAGTGCGCACCAGAGTGCAGGTGCCCTGGGAGCCAAGGAGGGGGTCTGAGCCGGGAGAGCAGGGCACAGGGGCTGAAGAACTGAGCAGAGTTGGAAGAGGTGGCGAGGAGGGATCTTACAAGACGTTGTCAGGTTCCCAGATGGCCACACTGGGTGTGGATGTTCCCGGAGAAGGGAAAAGAGGAAAACCATGGCATTTGGGGAACTTCTGGCAGTGCAGGAACAGAAAGGGGCGCTGGGGGACAGCTAGGTGAGGCAGGGAGCTAGACAGGCACCAGACGATCACTGTTGGGGCATGAGGAGAAACATGAGAGCCACAAGTGACAGGATCAGACTACTGTCATCATTGGATGGCATCATGCCGTGGGATCTCACCTGCTCAGCTGAAGAAGGCTCTTTCACTATCCCTGCAGCCTCAAGGAAGCCAGGAGCACGGCCCTGGGGGTCTGAACTCCGGTGGGGCTCCAGGGACCCAGGTCAGCCCTCCGTGAGCTCGGAGCAGTATCCTGTACCACACGCGGTGCTGGGTCATGAGAACAAGACACAGCCTGCTCCATGCTGTCTGGACACAAGGCCCAGAACTGCTCCGGGGAGTGTGTGTCCACTCTGCTCTTGGCCCCCCGTTTGTTTGCCGCTTCTTTAGCTTCCTTGTGTTGGAAGGCAACAGTGTAAGAATTTAGAGGGTCTGTGTGCTGAGAAAAAAATATCTGGCTGATTTTTTACTTCATGGTAGGTTCAGATGGAAAAAAGTTGGAACAAATACTTCTCTAGCTTCATAGAAAACTACAGGTAAGAATAATATTTGCAGGAAGCGTATCTAAGTACCTTCAACACATTACTTATCTGAGTCAGATGACATCCATCCCCGCCCCCAAAGCAGGCAACTCAAACATTCAAGAAATCAGGTAGCGTTGCCAGATCTAGCAAATAAAAACACACTAACTAGAATTTCAGATAAACAACAAGTAATTGTTCAGTATAAGTATGCCCCAAATGGATATACTTACATGAACATATTTATCTGAAATTCACATTTAATCAGGCATCCCATATTTTATCTGGCAAGGTTAAAATAGATTGCACAAGAACTATTCCGTCTGACAAAGGGGAACGGTCTGGCCCAGAGAAGGAAGGAAGAAAGATATTTAACAGTTCTGTCCAACAAATATTTCCTGAGTGCCAACTCAGGAAATAAGGGTCAAGGATTGACTTAGGTGCTTGGAACACATGGACTCTGCCACCAAGGCTCTCCATCCAGCAAGAGGGAAAGGTAAACACAGACAAAGATCATTCATGCACAGTGTCATTAACATGCAACCTGCTGGAGAGGAGGAGCCATAGGTGGGATCTGATGGGATCCCAAGAGGAAGGGAGTCCCCTTACCCTGGGGGCTCAGGAAAGCTTTTCTGGAGGAGGGGATGCCAAGGGGAGTTTTGATGAACAGGTATGAATTCACCAGGAGAAAGTGAGAATATACCCAGCAGGGAGATCATAGACACTGAATGTTGGGAGGTTCCCAGATGGTGGGTGGAAGGACAGGGCTGAAGGGGCAGTCAGACTGGCCACATGCTACCTTGCATTACATGTCCGCTATTCTGTTCTTGTCCTCTAAGGTGTGGGGCAGAGCCTGTGTGCAAAACTGCTTTGTGCCTGTGACCAGACGGCGGCCGAATGCATGGCCTCTGCCTCCTTTAACCAAAGCCTGGGCGCACAAGAGTGCCAGGGGCCCCAGCTGTCCTGCGAGGACGGCATGCCTGGGGCGCCTGCGGCTTCCTCCCCTGGTTCCAGCTCTGAGGAGAACAGCGAGGAGGCCATGCCCCGCACAGAGGGCCTGAGAAGAACCAGAAGATTTCTGGGAAAATCACTTGGTCCTGTGGGGACCAGGCGACAAGGCCCCAGAGAGCTCCCTGGAGAAAGCAACAAGCACCCCCCACAGTAGGTTCCTCCCATTACTGTCCCCTCTTTGCACCTCTGTCTCTGTCCTCCCGTCCTCTGCAGGGGCTCAAGGGTTGAAGAGCCAGCGAGCCCTGTGCACTGTGACGCTTGTGAGCTCACACAGGAATGTGTTCTGTACTTCCTTCGGTGCACACTGGGGGCTAAATAAAAACTCCAATCAGTGTTGGCTTTGGTTTGTTTTGAAGAAATGCTATAGAGACTGGTGTATGAGTAGATGCCGGACGTAAGATGACAGAGCCATGGAGCCAAATTATCTCCACTCTCGCATCACTGAAAGCTACCTCTTCCTCTATTAGGGGAAAAAAAAATGTATTTAATCAATCTTATGAGCTCACTAGTGGGACACCAATAACCCAAGGATATGTGCCAGGGACTCAAACGACAGCTCTGGTATGTGCCCCTAAAAACACACCTGCCATTTGAGTTATTCCAAGAGGCAGATTAATATCATGGTAATTGTAAAAAGCCTGAAATCATACCCATCCTTCCATCCACCCACTCACCGACCCATTAGAGATGCTCCTGTGTCATCAGGCAGAAGGTAGTGTGTTACCAGACTCTCTCTCCATATTCGATAGGAACACAAACTCGTTGGCTCACATCACATCCTTGGCTCTCAATCCCTGTAAATCACATGTCTAGTAGTGAGATGGTTAAGGGTCCCTGCCTGCTCCTCAGACTGATGGGAAAGCAGAGCCACTAGAGTTCAGTGTGGCTGACCTTGTGGCAGGAAGATATTCTGAAGTTGGCAACAAGGTTAAGAAATTAAAAGGTGCTGATGCTGGGGTGCCTGGGTGGCTCAGTGGGTTAAACGCCTCTGCCTTCGGCTCAGGTCATGATCTCAGGGTCCTGGGATCGAGCCCCGCATCAGGCTCTGCTCAGCGGGGAGCCTGCTTCCCTTCCTCTCTCTCTGCCTCTCTGCCTGCTTGTGATCTCTGTCAAATAAATAAAATCTTAAAAAAAAAAAAAAGGTGCTGATACCAAGCCAACAGGAGACATCCTTCCTTGCTTTCCAGAGGATTCATGTAATGAGCAACTTTTTTCTTTGAAGATTTTTTATTTATTTGAGAGAGAGCAAGCAAGCCGGGGGTAGGGAGAGGGAGAAACGAACTCCCCACTGAGAAGGAAACCTGTTTCGGGGCTCCCTCCCAGGACCCTGGGACCATGACCTGAGCCAAGGCAGATGCTTAACCCACTGAGCCACCCAGCGCCTCGTGATGAGCACCTTTTGATGAACCCAACACATTCGTACCTTTTTCACCAGATGACCTTAACTAACAGCCAAAGCTGGCTTCTCCCAGCAGTGAATCCTCTGACAAGAACTCGAGAGCAAGTTTAGTTGCCAAGTGAGCGAAAGAATGTGTGGAGACTGAAGAAATAGGGCAGGAAAGGTAGCCAGTAAAGGGTGTCTTGCCAAGCCAGTTACAACTAGAATGCACTATACGCTGAGAGGAGACTGATGGGGATATCGGTTTCTGTCAGATCAGCCTTTACTCCTGCAGAGGGTGACATCTCCTTCTGACCTGCTGCACACAGGGGCAAAGCAGGCTCCAGGGCAGAGAAAACCTTCAGGCAAAGAAATGCAGGTGCTAGCGGCCGGCAGTCAGTGGCAGAAGGGGAATTGGCTTCTACTACTGCATGGCTGTCTGGCTCCTCCTACCTTCAGCCGGAAGCGAGGTCCCAACGGTCCATTCCCAGTGCCAGGCTGGCCACCTGTGTGGTAACTGCACCTTCGACACATCTTCACCGGTGGCAGCTGGATGCTGCTCAAGAGAGCGACAGAGCTGACCTACTTAGCGCTGGCTCCCAATCAGAAAACCTCCCGTGGACGACAGCCTCTTCAAGTGTTTTTCTGTTCTCCAAGACCACTGCTGGTGTTTCATCTCCTCTCCTCCAACCCCCTGCACCCCACAACCTTGTACTCAGCTCGAGACTCTGTAGGACTGTGAAGAGTCTGAGATTTCACCTTCCTTTCAACTCGTAAATTCATCTTTGTTCATGGATGCTGGCAGAGCACACGAGGCACCCCCAGGTCAGAGACCAAGGCTTTATTGTCTACAGTAAAGGCAGTAGCCAGAGTCTCAGTATTTCTGCTGGTCCCTCAAGCTCTGGGGACCACAGAGGGCAAAGTGACACCTCCATACAAGGTGGGCTTCCTTACCCAGGAGAACCAAGTTTAGGGATCTGAAACTACACATTGGTTATTGGCCTGCTTGACTGTTAACTCCAGAACATTTTTTAAGCAGGCTCCACGACGCAGGGCTTGAGCCAACGACCCTGAGATCAAGACCTGGCCACTTAACTGAGCCACCCAGGCACCCCGAAACACATCATCTTTATACGTAAGACTTTATATGACTCTACAAAGTGTGTTACCTGATCAACTCTTACTTTATAAGACTCTATACACCATACTTTATACGTAAGTAAGGTCTGCCCTTGGATCCAAAGGGTGACACCATTCCTACTTTCCTAGAGTGAAATGTTTGCTAGAATACATTAAGAAGATAGTCCAGAATAAAGGCTGTTGGTGTCTGCATGCTCATATGACATGCAGATCGATGGAGAATTGTCTGGCAATAATGGTCTCAGCTAGTATTTCACTGAGAAAATTGAAGATTTCCAATGGGAATGCTCTCCTCTTTCCTGCAGCCAAAGCTACAGAATTACTGGCAGTCTCTCTTCCTTCTTGTTACAATTAAGTGTTCTTTACTCAGATCAAAAGTTAATCCCTTCAACTACGCTCTGTGTATAGTGAGTGTTCTATTGCCTTCTCTGGTTTGATTCCTGTAAATATTTCCCTTTCTTTAGTGAGAGAGAAAGCATGTATACATGGTGGTAGAGTGCCGGTGGGGTAAGGGGGGCGGTGTGGGAGGGAACGGAGGGAGAGGGAGAATCTTAAGCAAACTCCATGCCAGTTGGGGGCTTGATCTCATGACCTGAGTCGAAATCAAGAGTAGATGCTTAACTGATGGAGCCACCCAGGCCCAGTATTCCCTTTTTTAACCAATTTATTCCACTTCTTCTGTATCAATCTAATCAGCATGCAAACATACCCTAAAATCTCCAATCTTTAAAAATCCTTGACTCCTTTAGCAAGATGAGGGAAGCGTGGAATTGTCAATCTGATGCTCCTAGCTTTAGTCTCCTCCTTAAATGCCAAAGTAGATGGTGCTCTGCTGGGTACTGGGGGCCTGACTCAATGTCATCCAATGCCTACCTCTTACTCCACACGCTGCTGCGCTAAACAGCTACAAGGGCTCTGACCTGCCTCGTTCATAGAGGTGGGATTTCACAACGCCTGCCTTCCGAACTTCTGTTCTTCTTGCGTTCTGACACAGGACTTCTCTGAGAAGGAAGCATGGGGCACTCAGCGCTCAAGCACACACAATCCAGAAATAGGGGGTAGGGGTTGCTGCCAACAGGCCACCCTTGATGATGAAAGGGTACATGCTTCCCTGGAGTTCATCACCAGGGCAGCCAGATGGAGTTCACAAACCTCCTTATTAGAAACATCCAGCAGGGGGCGCCTGAGTGGCTCAGTGGGTTAAGTCTCTGCCTTTGGCTCAGGTTATGGTCTCAGGGTCCTGGAATCAGCCCTGCATCTGGCTCTCTGCTCAGCGGGGAGCCTGCTTCCCCTACTCCCAGTCTCTCTGCCTACTTATGATCGCTATCTCTCTGTCAAATAAATAAATAAAATCTTTAAAAGAAAAAAAAAAAGAAACATCCAGCAGGACAGACCTCCAGTCACCTTACAGTGATGGACAGTTTCTACAGAAGTCCTCTTCATGAGCCTTTTCTCCTTGCATTTCACAGTTCCAGGCCCTGGCCGGGTTTGCTGGGATCGCAGCCCAGAACAATCCCCATGTATAAGCCTTTGTTTTAGTGCAAGTTCTCCTAAAGCAGAGACTTTGGCTCAAAGTGCAAGTAAAAAGGCAAATTCTACAGCAGGAGGAGGATGCAGCACTTGATGCTCTACCTTGGCTCTACTTTTTCCTTCATATGAACTTGGTGCTTGAAATCAGTACTTCTCAGAACAGCGGACAGGATGTGACAAGTTAAGGCTGGAGAGACAGCGTGGGACACAGCACATAATGCAGACTGTGGCTTCTACACTGTAGCTTCCTGGAGGTGGAATAAGCGAGCCAGGGTGGCAGAGGGAACAAGTCGTTATTTTTTTACTTAGAGGCACTGTGTACATTATACAGGTAGAGAGGGTTGAGATGCAAACATTGAAACTGATGCAGAGAAGGCCACTGCGCTTTCCCAGCTCACACTGCTGTGAGTAGTGAAAAGAAAGCTCCACCTGCGCCACATCTCATCGCGACCGGCAGTTACAGCCTGGAGTCTTCCATGGATGTGCGGATGCAGCCACCCGGCAACCCGAGTTTTACTAAAGCTCATTTTTAACTAAAGCAAAACAGTAAATAAACTTAATTTAGTAAATGTCACAGCTATTATAAATATCTGCATGTCCAGAAGTAATCTGATTTTATTGCTTACATATGAACTGCACAGTGAATCTTACATTTCAAAAACTCACCTTGTCACATTTATTGCATATATTGGCATGAATAAGACAAACGAGCTCCATTTCCAGATAGGAGGAAGAGGAATGTTAATTGCTGGTAAAGTGTGGTATTACTCTAAAAGATAATGAGTTCAGAAGCATTAGGGGGTGTCTGTGTTGTGTGCACATGCAGGTAAACGCCAATGACAAATTCTGTAAAACAGTCTAAGTCAACACAAATATAAGGAATGTTCATATGTTAGATATTCAATGTCAAGGAAAAAAATGAAGCAAGTGTATGCAGCATAAAGAGAATGATTAACAGTTTATTAAGAGTTTTAAATATCTACAAAAATATAGCCATACGTGAACTTCAGCAAATCCTAAACTTTCAGTCTCCGAACTGGCTGTAAACGGAACACACAGCCACTACCCAGCAGGATGTCCTGTAACCTCCTGAAAAGGACAAACCAAAGAAAAGACCCACTTCTTGGGAATCATTACTAACAAGACCAGTTCAGTCATCCAGGATACATAGATGTCTACTGTGATTTAAAAACAACAAGAACAACAACAAGAAAAAAACCCACAAACCCCACACAACAGTTTACACACAGACCAAGAGAAAGATGTGATGAACACTAATTCAAATCGTTTTCCTTTACATGCAATACATGCATTTTTTAAACTACAGAAAAACATGAAATTTTGTAAAGTTTGTCTGCATGAGTGCAAGTGAATATAGATCTCCTTTACTTATACTATTAAATTATATATTTTTTCATACAAAAGCACACAGTGTTAATCTATAAAATGACATCCAAGTGGATGATGATTGTTTTTGCATGTCCCCCTGCTTAGATTTTTTTTAAATGCACAAAAATTAATATACTTCTTTAAAAATACAGAAGAAAAAAAGAGAAATAAAAAACAGAAAACTTGACCTGTCATATGATGACCCAATCAAGAGGCAAAGTTACAGTGATGGCTGCACAAAGGCCATTTAATACCTGCAGTATTATTCTGAAAACAAAGTCTCGTTTACCTACATTTAACACACTGCCCAGGAGGGCTGCGTATCATTTTATGGGTTTTAATGACTAGGATCTTTTGTAAGATGTTTCAAGAATCTGTAGTTCAGTTCATTAAAAAAAGTCTGGGGTATGCTTTTTCTTTTGTCACTTCCTAACTCTTTTCTGTTTTTTGTACAGGTGCCTAATAATCATAAACACAAACTTACAACCTGCCAATCTCACTGTAAGTTTTCAAACAAAAACAAAATATAAAAACTGAATTAGTTTTTGAGCTATAATTTTTGATATGTATATTGCTCTTTGTAAAAAGAAATAGAATCTGAAGAGGCAATACAATTATAAAGAGGTTATTCTATAAAAATGTCCTATGAGAATTTTATAAGACTTGCGAAGAAAGTTGTTCATTTTTGCTGTTTGACGGAATTCACTAAAATGCACATAATTTTAAGAAAACACTACAGGTCTGTGAGCACATGTGTAGGGTACATACATGACCTTAGTAGCTTAAATCAACAGAGCTCACAACTGACGATCCTCAGCACACTTGATTGCTAAAGCCACAGGCACTCTTTTCAAATGTAACAGAACAAATCCTAAACAGATGCATACAACTTAACAGTTCAAATCTTACAAATCAGAAGTCCATCTGGAGAATTTTCTGACTATGAAGATTTTAAACAATGCACAATATAAAAATGCAAATAATGTGCTTTTGATAGAACTCAAAATGTACACAGTCTTCACAGGTGAACTAGTAGCTGTTTTAAAGGTCTTTTTTTCCCCACACTAAATATAAATCTGATTTAATTAATGGAACCACAGCAAAATATTACTATATTTTCAAAGTATAGTCTGTAAACTAATACATCTTATGATGTAAAAAATTATTGCACAGTTTGGAACACCAAGAGTAAGCTCCAAGCTTCTCTCAAGTAGAATGGTCAAACTCTTGGCAGAAAACACAGTATTACAAGAACTAGACACTTTTAAGTATGGCAATTTTAGGGTTGGTCATATTCTAGGAATATTACTCAACAGATGTCTCATTACCATAAACAAGTTGAGGAATGCCTATCACATGTTATTATAGATCACAACATCTCAAACATGGGGACAACAAGCCACAGAACAGTTTTGCAGCCCCAAGATTAGCAATATATTTGTATGTATTTGCTTTTGCAGATAACCAAACACAAAAGCAATTCTATTTCTAAGCAGTTGTGTAGATGTTTAAGAAATACAGTAGATACGTGACACATCTTCAACCCTCTGGAGGCGTATTTTTAAAAAATTACCTGTTTGTGAAAAGTTTAAAATATATGGTTTAACTATGGAATAATGGGACATCAATATATGTCCAACTCTGAAAGCCAACAGGAACTGCAAAAGAAATGATCATGGCAGAAATCCATCTTTAAAAGTATTCTAAATCATGGACAGCTCCACCATTTCTAATGTGGAATGTGCCAAGCATTTGGTTAAAGAGAAGTCTCACTGTTATTCTCAAGAATTATGTTAATATGCATTAAGTAAACTCTGAAAACTCAGCATGGCCTTAATTTTTCGGCTTTAGATCCTACACTGAGATCTTCGTGAGCCACTCAGTACACACACAGATCTGGAAACTTCATCTCATAGACTGGGACGGACTGGTACTGGGCATGCCCAGAAGTAATGGTCAGTGTTCCTGATGGACTGGGAGGAGGGCTGTAAGAGAGAACAAGCCACGGTCAACAGGTACACTGGAAAGCTGTTCATTTCTAACTACCTGCAAACAGCAGAGTGAGACACCCAGCATCACCACGGGTTAGCTACAAGGCTATATGGGGGAAAAGACCACAGTGCTATCAAGCCGTTCTTAAGTTTGAACCAGACATTTTGAGTATGTGTGTGTATAATTTTTTCTAACAGGATTACACCATACCCATTCTGGTAAGCTTTCTCTGCTTCACGAGCAGAAAAATCTTTAGTATGTCCGCATATTGTCCTTTTTACTGACAGCATGGTATTTCATCATGTGGATACACTGTGACTGATCTAATCCAGGGGATAAATGCAGGTCCATTTCCACTTTCCAGTATTATAATGTTCAGAGGTTTTCTCTTATATATACGTCCTTTTATCCTAATTGTCTTACAAACACAATTTCTTAAAGCATACTCATAATTTTGACTCTGAAACATATTGCCAGAATTCTAGTAATTTATACTTTCAACATTGGAATATACTTGTTTTCTTTTTCTTCTTTTTTTTTTTTAAACCTCTGCCAATCTGGTGGCAAAAGGGGATTCATTTCTATTTGTATTTTTAATTTTGGGGTTATTGCTAGTGCTACATATCACAAAGACATCCACATAAGACTCAGTATCCATTTTGTTTCTTTTAAAACAAATTGTCTATTTGAGTCCATTGCCTGTATTTGTACTCAGGTGTTCTTCTCTTATCAGTATGGGAAACTTTTTTTTTTTTGTATGATACTAACGCTTTTCCACAATTGTACTTTTAGAGTCTCAATCCCGTACTTTGGGTTTTGTTTTGCCAAATGCTTAAAAACTTACCCAAAAATCACTTATGATTTCTTATGACTAAAACTACAAATTTATCTGCAAAACACTGGTGTCTTTAAGATAGTAACTTTCTATTCAAAGCAAGGCATGAGTTTTCATTTGTGAAGTATTCCCATACATATCTCAGATTTACAGTTATTTTATATGTCATATATAGTCCTTTAAGTTTGTTAGTGTTTTATAGTTATGAATATATGGGAATACATTTCATTACCATTCATACAGTAATGAATTTAATTAATATATGCATAAATATTAACTTCATATAATTGTCTAACAGTAAGCTGTTAACCTATTCAGTTGTTTCTGTTTTTCTGCTGGCAACTAATAATTATTTTGCAATCGCCATTCCAATATTTGTAATATCCCCCCCTTTTTTGACTAAGGGATAATTTTCAGAGTGAAATGCACAGATTTTAAGTATACTGTATGACAAGAATCAAAAAACATATACACTCATGTGATCACACCCCAATAAAGATAATGAACATGTCTGTCATTAAAGAAGTTCCTTTGTGTCCCTAGTCAATTTCTCCCTACTCCCACAAACCCACATTCAACTGTGTTCTGATCTCTATTGCTAATGATTAGTGTTGACTGTTCCTGAATTTCATACATTCTATTCAAACAGCCTAAAAGAATGGTCCATATAAGCTACACTCTTTTTTATGTCTGGTTTCTTTTGTTCAAGATGTCTTTTTTCTTTTCTGAAAACCAAAAATAATGTGTTCCTTTTTATTGAACAGTATTTCACTGTATTAAGAATATCACTATTTGTCTATTGTTTATCCACTCTCCTGTTGATGGACATTTGGTAATTACAAAAAAAGCTGCTATGACATTTATGAACGTATCTTTCTTTGAATGGAAGTTTTCATTTCTCTGGTAAATGCTGAGAAATGGGATTACAGGATCAACAGCAGGTATATGTCTAACTTTGTAAGAAACTGCTAAAGTTTTACAAAGTGTCTGTACAATTTATACTCCCTTGAGCACTACAGAGTGTTCTTCTATAATGTCCAAAATACTGTTAGGCTCATCCTATGAAATTCTTTCACACATTGTATCACTCTGTTCTTGAATTATGATCTGGTTCTTTTTTAGTTTTCTCTTCTCTCCTAAAACATGTGTATATTTCCCTTTAAATTCTTCAGTGTACGTGTGTGTATTTTTAGGTCCCTGTCTATTAATTCCAATAACTGATCATCTGTGGGGCTGCTGCTTCTTACTGTCTTTTCCTGCTTCTTTGCATTTCTTATCATTTTCTTTATTGCACAGAGGTTGAGGGAATGAAAGGACAATGGAGACTGAAGTATAAGACTTTGTTCTGTTTCTTTTCTTGAGAAAACAAGCTCTTTCCTCTGGTGGTTAGAATGTAGGCAAATGAACAAGAGGAGATATATCAAACAAGAACAAAAAACTCCGTATCATGTAGGCTATCCGGAACTACTCTTTCCTAACTAGGTGACCTTGGATAAGTTACCTAACTTCTATGTGCTTCTGTTTCTATTCTTGCCAAGTAAAATTAATCACTACCCTTGTTAAAAGTCTGTTATAAATATTAAATGAAATAATGTACTTATATATAGTGCCTAGAAGAGCATAAGTGTTCACTAAATAATAACTATTAGTAGTAAGTGCTCAATAAATGCTATTAGTAGGATCCGCAGTACCCATAAAAGAGAATTAGTCAAAATCCTTATTCTGAAATATTCAATTCACATAGCTATGACGGAGTGATAAAATATAATATGGTGGGTCCTAGCAACGTTCCTTTTAAGAACAGAGTTATGAATTGAATTTTGATTTTTCCCATTCAGTAGCTGAATGACCTTCAACAAGTTAATTCTTTAAAGCCTCATTGTTTTTACCTAGAAACCGAAGGAAAAAAAAAAAAGGCATCTACCTACCTTTGCAGGACTGATGTGAATTAGCAAAAATATCAGATAGAAAATATATACCATAAGATCATTACAAAGTAGACCGTTACTATTATAATTAACAGACACCAAATAAGTAAATGCCCAAAGCCATCAATTTTCTTTCAATCTAAGGTATATTATACACTGGATACTATAGTCTGATTCTCTGTTCAGAAATTTTTTAAATGAGTAATTCTTAGCTTAGTTGGGGTGGTAGGCATGGTGGGGAAATGCCTAGAATAAGAGGTGTACTGATGAAAACATGCCTTGCATAAAAGGTTGAACTAAGGTTGAAAAAAGGTTGAGCTAAAAAAGAAAGTGGACGACAGCGTGTACCTGACTCTCCCATTTATAGAGTCCTGCTCTTGAAGCAAAACAGACTTAGCTCATCGAGTTAAAAATATAAAAGATACAGCTGATGCATAAAAAAAATTCCAAAAGCACAGCTTAGAACTATGGCTCCTCCACTGTGTCACTTCAGACAGAGTAGCATCCACACTGAGGTCACAGAAGGAAGTGCATAGGCACTTTCCCTAAAGGGAACCTGCCCTTGTCTCTCCTTCTGTCTTGTGCTTCCCTACTTCAGCACCAACAGACACAACTATGTAACTGCATGACAAAGTCCATCAGATACCACGTGTCTGGGACATAAAGTTACAACAGGACTGACATAGGTATGATTGAGGAAAGTTTAATGATTGAAGTGAGCTGTCTCAAAGGGAGAATCTGGCTTGCCCTGGAAAGGACTGCGCGGTTGAACCATATAAACTGCAGTTTTTTGCAGGTCAAAATGGTGAAGTATGATACCTGGTTGAACATATTATTAAAATGTGAGTCTTCCAAATTACCCATATTTCCTTATGGGAGCACATGGAAGGAAAGAATGATCTAAAAAGGCAAGCTAGGACAGCTAGAAGACACTAGAAGCGATACTATCAAGGTCTGTCCAAACAGAACGTCCACGACAGAGGCACCTCTGTGATCTTGGGT
Source organism: Mellivora capensis (assembly GCA_004024625.1). Taxonomy (NCBI): domain Eukaryota; kingdom Metazoa; phylum Chordata; class Mammalia; order Carnivora; family Mustelidae; genus Mellivora; species Mellivora capensis. Next base: position 72,015 of record PISX010009082.1, read on the forward strand.
TGGCCCTGACTGAAAAGCACTATTACTTAAACACAACCAGCCACAAATCTACATAGGGGTTTAACAATTTCTATTTTGTTATTTTATTGCTGTTGTCATAATAAAATCCTTACCGTATGGTGAGTTCCAGTATTTGAGCAAGTCGATCATGAAGCAGATTTGCCTACAAAGGAGAAGAAAAATGTTTAAGAATGTATTTTTTAATTTCCCAAATAGCCATCTACTACTAATACAAATGTAATTTAAAGGACAAAGCATGAATGCAACTACGAAGAAGGTACGAGTGCTTTCATGATTTGGCTTCCTCTGTACCAGCCACTGGAACTTAATGTCAAGTTTCTCTTTCATCCACTTCCTCGTCTCACTGGGAGAAACAAGCCAAGAGACACATAAACAAAATACCCACAGCTAAGTCCCTGAAAGCCACTGTACAAAAGGCACCACAGCAACGGCAATCCTTGACATTCAGTCTGGGAGCTGCTGTCTCCATGGGCTCGTACTATACACACAGATCACCAAGGCCTCCCAGCCAGGCTGCCAGGGTTTTCAGTCCCCACCTGATACATTCCCGTGTGTTCTGTGGATCTGCATAAAGTGTGAACCTACCAACTAATGACCAAGAAAATGTCCACAGAATCAAACTTTCCCCACATCCCCTTGACCATTTGTTCACTTACTTTGGATTCACACTGTGCTGCTATTTCTTCAAAAGGTGCTTTCTGGAATTTCTCTATCACAAGACGCCTCTTTTCCTTTTCCTGTTCTTCCATTCCACTGGTATCTATATAAATGTTTACAAAGACCCAATAAAGGGATTACAGATATTCACAGAACCTTGCTAGTGACCTTAAAAGCAAACAGTCTATAAATCAAAAATAAAGGTAATTTATAGACTAGTTTTAAAAGGAAAAAAAACAAAAGACTGAACGTCCCCAAAATGTCTAGAGAGGCTAGAGAGTAGATACACAAAACATTTTTTTAATCTAAGGGTTAAAGTTACATAGTACAAGATCCTTTCTCACAAACTACCTTTGTCTCTCTTCTCAAAAAAGCAAGAGCATGACAACTTGCTGCAAGCCAAATAACTTCAAGGCCTTACCTGAAAGATGATTCTTCTATGACTATTCATGCCCTGGTACATGAGATACTAAATTAAAAGTCTGCTGAACTTGGTACTAAATGGCACAGCGGAAATAGCCATTTGGAACCTCCTGTTTTATGTTTTAGCCTTTTGCATTTATTTCCAGTTTGAAAAGACATGTTTTATCTTAAAATGATGTATGGCCTGACCAAAGTTTGTGAGATAGCAAAATAAATGCCTATCTTGATACTACAGATCTAAGTATGTACATCTGCCTAAGAATATGGAAATAGGCCTACTTTATGGCTTATTTTTTAATGGTCTACCACAACCCCCAACAATTCTTCAGGCTGTCTTTTTTGGTTTGTTTGTTTGTTTCCTGGTCAAGAATTTCATAGGATGAAATGCACTGTGTTCAATGTTCTTTAACCCAGGCTGCTTTTCAGGTAGAAAACTGTAGGTTACAAGTAAGTAGTTTAAAAAGGGGAAATAGAAATAGAAGGTAGAAAGCAAATAGGCTATTATATATTTTTCCTTTGAAACTGTGACAGGTTAACAAAATTGAAGAATTTATCCACTTCTGAATGACTAATAGAGAATTATGATCACCTCTCTGTTCTTCACTAGACCAGGGTAAGCAGCTGAAATGGCCAGAGGCCAGGCAGGACACATAAATGTTTACATTAGGTAAAAGCAGTAGGAAATAAGGGAATGTGGACAAGATGAGGCAGATACATTCCGGTCTTATGTCCATTTCTGGTGATACTTCCAACTAAATCCGGCCTGCAGGCAGCAAGTCTGTTTGCCATGCATTAGGCAGTTCTCAAGCTTTTCGGGTTCAAGAATCCTTTACATACTTGAAAGTTATGAGAAAACCAAATTGTTACATCCATTGATATCTTCCATATGATCATATAAAACTGAGAAACTTTAAAATCATTTAATTCCTTTAAAAATAATTCATTTTAAAATTATGAAAGGATTATATGTTAACATAAATAACATTTGTTTAATGAAAAATGAAAAAAAACGATCATACTTTCCGAAGTAAAACTCAGTGAGGAGAATGGCAGTGTTTTATATTTCTACAAATCTCTTCAATGTCGTGGCTTAATAGAAGACAGCTGGATTCCATCTGCAAATGCACCCAACCCACTGCAGTGTGTTATTTTGGGTGAAGTATATAAAGAGCATCTAGCATCAGAGAGAGATGTACTGGGGGAAAGAGTATTTTAATGGCCTTTTACAGAACTGTGGGTATTTTTTCTTGGACATTACAACACAATATGAAAAGTAGTAGTTTTCTTAAAAGTTAGCTGTAATACAAAATTTGAAATCTTACTAATAAACTTTTTAAACTAACTGGTTATGGTAAAATCTATTGGTCTACTTTCACTTTGAATAATCTGTACTTATGCATGATTTTGTAACATCATGCAATGGTCATGTGGAATACTGATCCAGTGATTTACACATGTAAATCTAAATGTAGACATGTTTCATTATACAGTATTTCTTCAATCATATTTGGCAGGTACTACCATTGATACTAACATTTATCTCATTAGAAACATCTAAATATTTTTTAAATTAACATATAATGTATTATTTGCTTCAGAGGTACAGGTCTTAAATTCATCAGTCTTACACAATTCACAACACTCACCATACCCTTCCCCAGTGTCCCTCACCCAGCCACCCCAGTCCTTCCACCTCCCTCCCCTCCAGGAACCCTCAGTTTGTTTCCTGAGATTAGGAGTCTCTTATGGTTTGTCTCTCTCTCTGGTTTCATCTTGTTTCATTTTTCCCTCCCTTCCTCTGTGATCCTCTGTCTTGTTTCTCAAATTCCTTATATCAGTGAGATTATGATTATCGTCTTTCTCTGACTGACTTATTTAGCTTAGCATAACATTCTCTAGTTCCATCCCCGTTGTTAGAAGCATCTAAATATCTGGGGGTTGCCAAACTCACAGCGGCAGACAAAAGTCAAAATTTTAATTTTGTTCAGAGTGCAAATTTTATCATTAGAAGTAAATGCAGTGCCGACAGTTTTCTTTCTTCTCTTGGGAGTAACAGCTTCATTTATTTTCCAGAAAATGCCTACCAAATACCATAGGTTTTCTGTCAGTCTTTTTTTTTTTCTTTCTTTCTGAAGTAAAAATGGTGTTCCTCATAAAAATCGACTAGTTCTGGGGCACCTGAGTGGCTCAGTTGGGTAAGCATCAGACTTGATTTCGCCTCAGGTCATGCTCTCAGGGTCATGGGACTGAGCCCCGTGTGGGGCCTGGCACTCAGCGAGGGGTCTGAGTGTCTTTACACTGTTATGCAATGTTATGATGAAAATATTTTTTGCTTGAAGGATCCCTTGAAAGAGCCACCACAGGCTACTAGGGCCCACAGAGGCACACTGTGAGAACCACTGCCCTAGACTGTAAATTTCTCAACATGTCCTATTCTTGTTGTGACTGTTATTTTTAAGTAAGTTCCATGCCCAACATGGGGCCTGAACTCACAACCCTGAGATTAAAAGTCACATGCTTTACCAACTGAGCCAGCCACACACCCCATGACATGCCCTATTAATCTTTAAATGTCTCAAAATATCTTGTGTATAATGGGTGTTCAAACTGCTTACTGAATTCAATTAATTTTATTTTGGTAAATTTGACACTGTTATCACATAATTTAAAAATCTTCTAATGGATTAAGCTGATAAAGGTCAGATTTTATGCATGATGGGTGCTAGCACTCCACTTTTCTTGATACTAATTTTCTTATTCTAACAGCTCTGAAAAAAATGAGAGTCATTTTCCACCATATATTGCTTTACCAGTTAGAAATGAATTGAGAACAAGGTATCATTAGCCTGGCAGTAATTTTTATCAATACTTAATTGAAAGAACCATTTAAAAATTTTTGAAAAGAGGCAAATCATATAAAACTTATTTCCATAAGGGCCAAAGGAGAAAAAAATCAGAGTAGTATTTTTGCAGTGTGAAAAGATTAGTCAGTCAAATGTGGGTACAAAATCTGGCACCAGCATTTACTAGCTACGTGACCTCAGGAGAGTTTAATTTCTCTGCTCTGATGTTCTCATTGATAAACCAGCAGGAGTTAACACGGTCCTCTATCATGCCTACCTGCTAACAATCTCAGCCAGCTCCCTTCTCCTATCCCATTAGAAACATGCTTCTAATTATACTACTGTGTGCCTGTTAGAAGTTACTCTATTTAATTCACTCAGAATTATTCAGAATTTTCATCTCCCCCATCTCCCACAGAAGGAAATATGCTATTTCTCCTAAGTTCGAGCTGTCTGCATGATGGCCATCTTAAATAAGTGTGGCATTAAAATACACTGACATGCTTTCATAATTCTAGGAAAGTCACTGTACAGAGAAGAATTACCTATGGTAAGACAGGACAAGTATAAAAGTCTAAAAAATGTAGCTGAATAAATCAATTACAGATCTGTGCAGAAATGCCATGCTGCTTGCTCATTCTGGTACCTCACCAAGTACTAAGACAGAGATAAGCTAGCAAATCATTACGAGAGTTAACAAAAATCTCACCAATTGCTTTCTTCAATGCTTCAAAGGTGATTTCTTCAGTGTTACTAACCTAGAGAAAGGTGATTTTAAGAGTTAAGAGAAGTCGATATAAATAATACCTTCAACTAGTTACAAGTCATCTAAGAACACCTACAATCGTTTTTCTTCTTTGTGTTGGCTGGATCTGTGACTATCCCCCATAGGATCAAATAATCTCCACTTCCTCCTTGGCTGAACCAGTGGCCTACTGCAGGGATTAATGTGGGCCTGACAGAATCAACCACACTGAATTACAGAACTCAATCTCCTCTCATGGGATATGCAACAAGGTCTGAGTCCCACTGGCTGAACTAGGCTTCCCTATGTGAACAGTGCTTTGAGATATTCAAGGCAGAGAAAATATGTAAATATAGTTCAGCTATGTAATACCTGAAAACCAAGTACTCTACACCCTCTGTAATTTTGGTGCCGTATACAGTTTACAAATAAAAAATAAACTGAAAATTTTAATGGTTTAAAAGCAAGAATCACCACTTCTTTGGGAAATGTCCAGTGAGTTAACATCTTAAAACAATCATATTCTGGGTCTTCTAAGGTGAATCACCTACACTTATCTTCCAGAAACACCCTTTAATAAAAAGCTTCCCTCCTTTCTTGCTTTGAGATATATAAAAGGCATGAAATCACAGCTTTATGATAAAAAATCAGTAATAGTTTTTATGGCACCAGCACATTTTCAGGGGGAATAACTTACACAGTTACTAAAGTATCTCTGAATAGAAGTTAAGAAATGATACCTGAGTACTTGCCTGGGCCTCTGGTCATCCCTAATTTTAGCTCATGAGCTTCTTTTGCTAAATCTAAGGCAGCAAGACTAACGAAAGCAAGACTTCGTGCTTTGCACCTTAGCTTCTCTGTAATACAAAGGCTTTAGCTGGAAATGAAGCAGCAAGAGTTCCACTACCTCAGTTTTTCTACTGAGGGTTCATATTTCTAGTTGAAGTCAGATTAAACTTGGGAATCTTCAGTTGCTTTGTTCCTGTTCTAGATATTTGGAGCAGATATACAGAATTAGACTCTGGCTCATTAATTATTTGTACCTAGCAGTAGTCCAATACCTCAATGAAAAAAACCCACTGGTTAGGGGTTTTAGACTTTTGAGAAACAACTACAGTACAGCGAAAAGAACACAGAAGAAC
>PISX010009083.1:0-77782 GCA_004024625.1 Mellivora capensis
GATTTCGGAGGCTATTAACAATACAAACATCATCTTGGTGGTTGGGAACCAGCCTCAATCACACCATATTCCATATGAGTTCATCTTTACAGTCTGTTTCATACTGCATGCAAAACACTAAAGCTATATGCAACAGAACTGTTAAAATAGCAAATGAGGCTTGCATGTTAATAAATATTTGGCAGATAGGAAGGATCAAAATGGATCCTTGCAATGAATGGATGACATTTGGCCTTCTCAACAGCAACATATTGTCTTTACTGAGCATCTAATATGTGCCAGTCACTACTCTGAGCAACAGGAATATCATGGGCAGTATTATACCATCTTTTCCCTTGGCAATAACATACCAAGAATAAGATTTCTTCCATTATTTCAGCTCAAGTATTCAAAGGGAGTCAGCTAAAATATTTCAACAAATAAAACCTTCACTACCTATATCTACCCAAGAGTAAAACAGCATGTCTGGGGTCAACCGAGTATGTTGACCCTTATTTTTGGTTTTTCTTCCACTATAGGGCTAAAGCCTTTGGGTGTTTGTGCTTAAATATTTCATGTTTGTACATTCTATGTAACACAAATAGTACTAGAAAAAGATAATTTTTCATATTATATTCAAATTAAACTGTAACTGGTTTTTAAAAATTAACTTCCTTAATCATTTGACTTAAAATTTGATAAAGTCAAAATACCTACAATAAAAATAGATTAGCAAACATATGTGTTTCCTCAGTGTAGATTTCTGAATTCATATCAAGTTTAGAGTTATCAACACCAACAATGTCCATGAAAGCTAAGCTAGGATTATATGATATTCTGAGCTCAATACAGCAGGAATTCTGGAAAGGCTGTGCATATTTTTCTCTTCCAAACTTAAATACTGGAAAACTGAGGTAGAATCTAAGACCAGTGAAATGCTGAAAATTCTGGTTCTTTCTATGAGTATGATTGATGTACTCTCTGCAAAGACCAGGAAAAAAGGAAGCTAGACAAAATGCAGGGGAATGATTTAGTTGATCTTAAAGAAGGGTCTCTTAAGCACACTTATAAAAGTGGGGCAAATAATAAACCCTGCAGTATTAAGAGATTTAGAAAACCATGAATAATTTGACTAGTCACCAACTTGCAGACAAAGCATATGGGCTCTGATTTATGACTCTAGATTAATTCTTATATGGCATATTTAAATTCACTTTTATGCATATCACTTAGTACTTAACTACACTAATCAATCATTGATACCCCTTTTTGGATTGGGATGCATGTCTCACTTTTAGCAACACTTTCTACTTAAACCTAAAATAAAATGTGACAACTACTCAGGAAATTTGAATAGGTATTGTATTTGAAGAAACACAATTTCTATTTAACAGAAATTTTAAATCCAGCTATCAGGCAGAGTCCCAGTAAGAAACAGAATTTACCCTAGAAGGATCATTGAAGACTTCCAAAATCCTTATAGAAGTGTGGATAGGGATAAGGAAATAAATAAGGTACTTAGAGACAAGCAATAGTGGGAAACCATTACAACCCCTAGGACTAAAGGGATGAAGAGAGGAAATGGTGCTCCTGGAACCAAGTGAAAACTGTAGCCATAGAGAATGAGCTTTCCAGAATGAACTAGACACTTGGAGAAGTGACACTACTGCCAGAGACTCCATATCAAAGCAGGGAGGGAGCTGAGAAGAAATATTCCAACCTCCCACCCCCAGACCTCTTGCCTGTGCCTCCTCTTAACCAAATCCAACAAGAGGCCAGAACCAGAAGCCAAACCCAATCTCCCATTGAACAATTTTAACCAAGGTCAGCCAGCAAGAAAACCAGATGATGTCTTCAGTAGTAGTCAATCTCCCCAGGAAAAGAGCAGGATAGAAGATACAGAATGGACTTGTGTGGTATAGGGGTACAAATGGAGATTAATCATCACACCAGAATAGCTAAGTGTCTTTTTGTAAAAAAAATATTTTATTTGAGAGAGAGAGATGGTGCAAGTAGGGTGGGGGATGGGGTGCAAAAGGGGAAGGGAAAAGGACAAGCAGGCTCTGTGCTGTGTGCAGAGCCTGACTGGGGGCTCCATCTCATGACCCGGAGATTATAACCTGAGCCAAAACCAAGAATCAGAAGTTCAACCTATTGAGCCTCCCAGGAAACTCAACTAAGTGCTGTTTAGATTTAAAATATGAATTGAAAACATTAACATGGTCCTTTTTGGAGTTCACCAAGTGACAACGGTGTGAAGAGAAAAAGCATTCAAATCTATTCCCTAAGAGAGTGATTATTACAAAGCTATCACAAAATGGCAAATCTAAAACAAATGTTCCTACCACCTGGGCTGTTTCTCTCAAAAAAAGATATGATCCTGTCTTCTGGAGTGAAGAATGGAAGTATAAAGTCACATTTCTAAAATAATTTGTCCTTGAAAATATTTTAACGGACACTGTGAGCCAGTTACTCCATTTCAGGTATGTACTCTTGAGAAATATATATATAAGTGGAGCTATCTACAGGGATGTTCATTCCAACAATACTCGTATTCACCAAAATGTCAACCCAAATAGCTATCCACAAAAGAATTCAGGTGGTAGGTATATTCATACATCTAAATACTCTTATAATAAAAATGAACATACTAACACTATACATAGCAACATGGAAAATTGGGACCAACCTGATGTAGAGCAAAAGTAGCAAGATGGAGACAAATACATTAACAATATAGTTCTATCTATATGAAGTTTAAAATCTATATTATTTAAAGATACATTCATATCTGGAAAAAGTATAAAGAAAAATAAGGAAATGATTACCATACAGATCAGCATTCTGGTGACCTCTAAGGGAAATGTGATAGGAAAGAGACACACTGGGGGCTTCTGACATTCTGACAATGTCCTATTTTTTATTCACACAGTATATTAGTTATCAAGAGATGCTTTAACAAAGTATCACAGATTGGGTGGGTTAAATAATAGGCATTTATTTTCTCATAATTCTGGAGGCTGGAAGTCCAAGACCAAGGTGCTGTCAGGATTCAGTCCTCTTTCCCTGGCTTTTGCAGGGCTGCCTTCTCACTGTCTTCACATGGCCTTTCCTCTGTATACTAATGGGCGTGGGGGGAGAGCTCTCTTGTTGTCTTCCTGCCTTCTTGTAAGGACAATAGTCCCCCATCCTTATGACCTCACTTAACTTTGATTATTGGCTCTATGATCAAATACTGCATACTGGGATTAGGGGTTCAACATATGAATTTTGAAAGGACAAAACTCGATGTCATAATAGATGGTCCTTACATGGATTTTTGCTTTATAATTATTCACTACAGTATATGTTTATTTTATGTATTCTTCCATATGTGTATAACATTTCACAACAAAAAATGTTTTTTAAATTATTACCTGAGTTCCTTTTACTTGAATATTTTGAGTTTTACAATGAAGAGGTTTCTTGATAATTAGACAGATAATTCCTTTCCAGGAAATTTTATGCTTTGAAATAATTTCCTTTGGTTCCTAATCCTTAATTATAGCACTCACCAGATATAATAAATTAGAAGGAAAAATCCAAAACATTTTGTTTCTGCAATGTCTCTGGGAAAGATATCATAGGTTTATCTCTATTGATGAAGACTATTTGTCCCAGAACAAATGTGCCAAGCACCTGTTTTTAGAAGGAGATATAGCATAGAAAATATAACTGCATTGTTTGATCTCAGAAGGGAAAAATTATAGTATGGAGAAATCATAAATAGTAATTAAAATAATACCAATGTGTAAAAAAATATATAAAATTTTATTCTGGTGAGTTTGGACTGGGATTAATCACAGTAAGGGTCAAGTTTACTGATGAGAGTAGTGATGTCCCCAGGGAAGAGAAATAGAGAGAAAGCAACTCTAGGGCAGGAGAAAAAAGGCCTTCTGAAATTAAATGCAACTGAAAATAGAGTCCTAATTAGAGCTGTGAAATAATTTATTCATAGAATAATCTAGCCGTAAAATGACATATTTGATTTCTATTCCTTGAAATTCCAAGTTCCATTTCACCTTGACATTATTTTCCTTTCATATGCAAGCATTTATCAGATATAATAAGAAATACTGAAGTAATAATTTAGGGGGCTTGAGTATAAACCTTTTCTGCCAATTTTCTTTAACTTTTTCATAAAGTTTTTTTAAATATTTTATTTATTTATTTGACAGAGAGAAAGATCACAAGTAGGCAGAGAGGCAGGTAGAGTGAGGGGGGAAGCAGGCTTCCCCACTGAGCAGAGAGCCCAATACGGGGCTCAATCCCAGGACCTTGAGATCATGACCTGAGCCGTAGGGAGAGGCCTAACCTACTGAGCCACCCAGGCACCCCATATTTTTTATTAAGTTTCTTATTTTAATTCCAGTATAGTTAACACACAGTGTAGTATTAGCTTCAGGTATACAATATAGTAACTCAGCACTTCCATACACACCTCTTTAATCCCCATCACCTGTTTCTCCCATTCCCCCCACCTCCCTTCTGGTAACCACCAGTTTGTTCTCTATAGATAAGAATCTGTTTCTTGGTTTCTCTCTCCCTCCTTCTCTCTCTTTTTTCCTTTGCTCATTTTATTTCTTAAATTCTACATATGAGCGAAACCAAATGACATATGTCTTTCTCTGACTTATATGGCTTAGCCTTATGGTCTCTAGCTCTATCCTTGCCATTGCAAATGGCAAGATTTCACTCCTTTTTATGGCTAGATAATACTCCATTATATATATACACCACATCTTCCTTATCCATTCATCTATCAATGGACTTTTGGGCTGCTTCCATAATTTGGCTACTATAAATAATGTTGTAATAAACATGGTACATGTATCCCTCTGAATTAGTGTTTTTGTATTTTGGGGGTAAATACCCAGTAGTGTGATTACTGGATCATACGGTCATTCTATTTTGAACTTTTTGAAGAAACTCCAAACTATTTTCCATAGTGACTGTACCAGTTTGCATTTTTACCAACAGGGCAAGAAGGTTCTTTTTTCTCCACATCCTAATCAATACTTATTTCTTGTGTTGTTTTTTTTTTATTTTAGCCATTCTGCCAGTTAATATGCCATTGTAGTTTTGATTTGTATTTCCCTGATGATAAGTGATGATAAGTATCTTTTCATGTGTCTGTTGGCCATCTGGATGTCTTCTTTGGAGAAATATCTGTTCATGTCTTACCCATTTTTAATTGGAATATTTGCTTTTTGGGTATTGAGTTTTATCCCTTTTTTATATATTTTGGATACTAACCCTTCATTGTATAGGTCATTTGCAAATATCTTCTCCCATTCAGTAGGTTGCCTTTTAATTTTGTTGATTCTTTCTTTTGCTGTGCAGAAGCTTTTTATTTTGATGTAGTCCCAACTTCTATTGTATTTTTACTAATACGAAACTCCTTTTCCCAACATATTTTTCTTATGACCTGACATCTCTCTACATTAATTATGTTTTTATGCTTGCTCATTTTTTTCTTTTCTTTTTATTTTTTCTTTTAAATGAGTTTCCCTGGAAACCAAATCCTAAAATAAAAAACACCATAAAAATACTCTCCAGACATCAGCTTTCCCTTAAGGTTATCACCTTAATTATGTCATTTCCTTCCCTGACAAACTTGTTAAGAAAGTCTATGCTTATTCTGTCGACCTAGTTATTCCCAACCTGTTACCATGGGGTTTTGCCCCTCCATTCTACTGAAACCACTTTTGCTGGGTCATCAACTACACTGTGTTTGCAAGATTCAGTGATTTTTTTGGGGTTCACATGCTTGCATCTGACACTTAACACCCTCTTTTACTTTTAAGGGTTTAGCAAACTGCAGCCCACTCCCTGCTTTTTATAGAGCCCATGAACCTAGAATAGTTTTCACATTTTAAAATGGTTTAAAAAAAAAACAAAAAATAATACTTTGACATATGAAAAATATATGAAATTTGAATGTCAGTGTCCATAAATAAAGTTTTATTGGAACACAGACACAACTATTTGCTTATCTATGGCTGTTTTCTCACCTCATAGGCAGAGTTGTAAAGCTGTCTCAAAAGCCTGAAATATTTACTATCTGGCCCTTTGCAGAGAAAGTTTGCCAAAGCCTACTTAAAACTCACTCCAGCCAAGTTTTCAGGATGCCTGGAAAAGCTCCTACTTCTTTGATAAGATCTCCCAGAGCTGTTGTGAAGATTAAACTAGACAACATATGCAAAGTAACTAAGATAGCATCTGTTTCAAAGTTTGTGTTCAAAACAATGTTAGCTCTCTTGTCTGCTGACTCTTCTCCCTCTATCACTTAAATGTGTGTTTCCCAAGATTTCATCTTCAATTTTTTCCTTTTTTCTTTTCACTCTCTTTTGTAAACCTCACTTTCTCCCATAACTTCAAGCATCATTTCTACACTCATGAGTCCCAAAACTACATATCCCAGTCCAGACCCTGCTTTACTTAGATGCCCTTCAAGAAATCAAGCTGAGCTTGATTAAATCCAATATTAAATATTATTAAAATCGTCCTTTCTCTAAAATATGTTCCGTTTTGGTATTCCTGAATTCAGTTAATAGCACTGCTATTCACCCACCCTCCCAACCCAGAAATCTCATCTTTTCCTTTGTGCCTCTCTCTCGCCCTTCATATCCAACTAGTCAGTCAATGAATCCTTTCCACTGCAATTCAGAAGCTTGTCCCACCATCCAGAGAGCCAGCACTTTAGTTTAAGTCCTCTTCGTTTTCTTCTGATATTTTTAATTCATTTCCTGGAATTCCTCACTCAATGGGCCCACAATCTGGTCCCATTTGGATATATCCTTTACATTTCCACCAGAATTACTTTTTACCTTCTTACATACCAAATGAGATCATAGGACTCCCTGCTCCATGATCCCCATGACTCTCATTACCCAAAGGATAAGTCAAATACTTGAACCTGGCCTTTCAAAATCTTACCCTCACCTCATTCATTCATCCCTTCAACAACTACTTATTGAGCATGTATTATGCAACAACTGCTATGACAGACTACGGGTACAGAGTGAATAAAGTCACCATGATCTTTGCTTGCTGGACTGCAATCCAGCAGAAGAGATCAAGATTAAACAGAGAACCATTTCCCTTCTACCCATATTGGAAAAGATACACTGTCATAGTGTCATCTGCACATGTAGGGACTCTGTCTAGATGACCCTATGGCAACTTTCTCCAGCTTGGCTATCAGAGTTAATTCTGGCCTTCCTTGCATTCTCTGAACATATCTCTAAGGTTTAAACATAGTGTTTTACAGCCCTGCTCATTTTACCTTCCTGAATTGTGAGCATCTCATATTCAGAGGCTGTGTCTTATTGATGCCCTCATGCCTAATCTGGTAGTTATTATAGGTGCTTTGATTAATTAATAGTAACTCTTCTGTGATTAAAGGCCCAAAATTGGCTTATGTCTATACTATAAGAATAAGCACCATTTGAAAAAAGTCAGAAGTAAGAAAATATTTAGAGACAACATATGTTGCTCATGGATAAATGATATAAATAAAATAGCATTTTATTTGCATTTTAAGTAATTAATTTAAAAATGTTTACTTTTACATTTCGTTCATTCAGGAAAGGCCAGATGATTTGCCAATAAAAGTATATTTCAGCTGTTAATGCTTAATTTTTATCCAGTAATTTTATTTCTTATGTTAGTATGTTCGAAGTATATTTTAGTAAAATATAAATCTCTTTGCTAAGAAATATTTGAGGATATTATCCTCACAGTAAGATATTTGTTTTATATGAATAATATATTTACATCCTGTAGATCTTCAAGTCATAAACAATGCAGAAAATAGAGAATGATGGATGGGCTGCAGAAAGATTCAAGAAAATAATTATAATAATAACTATTCTAATCTTTAAGATATGCCAAAGGGGAGATCCAGGAAATTACCAAGCAGTTAACATCAATACTAGGAAAGAATAAGAATAAATAGTAACAGAATTGATCAAGAAGTACTTAGACAAGAACAATTTAATGAACAACTAGCAGCATGAGTTCATGTAGAAAGATCGTGGAATATTAACCAGACAGAAAGTGTGGGTATAAGCAGAGTCAGCCAAAGAAACCTGAACGTCTATTTAAAATTATACAACAGCCATTGAAAAAGTCTTAAAATAATCCTATAAGGATAAATATGAAATTAATGTTTGGCTGATATACTAGAAAAGACAGGACTTCATTTAAAAACTTCCTAGTCAAAAGAAACCTTCAACCCAACCACACTTCCACCACTGGATTCAAAGTGGCATATATGAATTCTGATGTTATTACTTCAATATTCTTACTCCATCTCCCAACAAACAATTGCTCAAACTTTGCTTATAAGTAGGGAAGGGAAAAATGAAACAAGATGGGATCGGGAGGGAGACAAACCATAAGAGACTCTTAATCTCACAAAACAAACTGGGTGTTGCTGGGGGTTAGGGGGAGTAGGGATAGGGTGGTTGGTTTATGGACATTGGGGAGGATGCATGCTATGGTGAGTGCTGTGAAGTGTGTAAGCCTTATGATTCACAGACCTGTACCCCTGGTGCAAATAATACATTATATGTTAATAAAAATAATTTTAAAATATAAGTGGTTTTCAAGCCATCCAAATGTGGACTGTTTATATAGGCTCTCTTTGTGAATGCCTGAAACTAGTGTAGATGAAATCCTTACAAGATGACAGCGGTTAGCAATGGCAGCAGGTGAGTGCATCAAGTTTTTCTTTTTTTTTTAAAGATAATTTGTTTACATGTAGGGAAGTACTTTGGGGCTGCATGGTGAAGTGACAGATTCTAAATGGGCCAGAAGAAGCTTCATTCATTAGGAATGGTCTCTATCCCAGTGGAGCTCAGATCAGCTATAAACATCTCCCCTGTCAAAGACATGCTTTTCACTGATTAGGGAGGAGCCTGCTGCTTGGACCAGGAATCCTGCAGCTCAATCAGCAGGGCAGGACTATATCCTGGGCCAGCATGGGTGTTCTCAAGATGGTCGGATGTCAAAGAAGCATCAGCCAAGTGGGTAGCCTGGTATCATGACCTCTGTAGTGAGAAAAGGACAGCCAGCATGATTGTGTGAATGAACAATCTGATAGTCAATAAGGGGCCAACTAAAATTGAACCAAAACAAGAAATGTGGTGGAAAATATTTGGATTGTACTATTCCAATGACAATGGGAATTTAACTAAAATTGGGATAGCCTAATCTCCTTATCGTTCTGCAACCAGTTAAATTCAAATGCAATTTTACAAACATAACTCATCTTGCAAGAATTTTTAACCTGAAAGTCTGCTGAATTCTTTATATGGGTCAAAATATGTCCTGTTTGCCACCCTAAATACCTACCTTGTTCTTCCTGAATACTTCATTTTTTAGCACCTCCAACTTTTCAGCAATGATATAAAACTTCCCTCTTTTGAATTCAAATACTTAATAAATTTAAACAACTCTTATGTATGTCACTTCCTCTATCCAGAGTATGATATATCTATTCAATGATTATTAATAAAAATGTTCATGGGGCACCAAGGTAGCTCAGTCAGTTAAGCATCTGACTCTTAGTTTCAGCCCAGATCATACTCTCAGGGTTCTGAGATCCAGCCATGTGTTGGGCTCTGCCTTCAACAAGGAATCTGCCTGGGATTCTCTCTCTCCCTCTGTCCCTTCCCCAACTCATTCTCTCTCTCTTCCCCTTTCTCAAATAAATAAATCTTTAAAAAAATAATGATGTTCATACATTTAACAATACTCACATATTACAACTGTCTTGTTGGGAATTTTATTTGTGTAGTATTTTTTCATTTTTATCATCTATCAACATTTTTATTGGTGAGTATATTAACCTTGCTTTTTTTAGAAAGTAAAATTAATTCAATACTAAATTGATCCATCTCATTTATTATATCTGACTTCATCTCTAAAGTTAAGAGTAGCTTTATTCCTATTAGTTTTTCCTCATTCCTCATCAACATTTAAATAATTTTAAATGTTTAATCATAGTTAAAGCCAAATATAACTTGAAATAACATGTTTTACTCTTTTAGATTTGTCCAAGCCTTTATAAATTATATTTCACATTTGCCAGCTTACTGGATAACATTTATTGGACTATCCTTATGCTCTGGTAAGTTACAGAACCTTGCAAATGTTCATTCTCTATCTTTATAAATGAAGGTAATAAGAAATAGTAGAAAGACTGTCTAGTTAATGATATATCAAGTTTATAACTCTGTTTTTTAAGAGGTTACATTTGTAAAAGGTAGAAAATAGAAGGGGTAAGATAGTTGTTTACTCACACTATGTATCAGTTTCTGAGAGTATACTACATGGACAATTTAAATAAATTTTCCTGAGACACTGATCCTCATTATAATACATAGCATTGTAAACTCAGTTATACTTAATGAGGCTATCAATCTACATGCCCCAGTCAAGAATATCCACCAATGCTCTTTTGTTGTCATAGTCATCTCTTTCTCTATATTCCTGTAAAACTATTTAAAGCAGGAATATCAATTTTGGTAAAGTACATTGAGTAAGACAGACTCTTATCAAAAGGATTTTATAATCCTTTTGATAAAAAGATAAAAAAGACCTTATCAAAAGGATTTCTTAAAATAGTGACTATATTTGAATAATTGGACAACATGCATGCTTAGAATTAATGGGGTTAACTATTTTTTTAAAGCCAACATTTGTTTAAGTACTAACTATAGAACAGGCATGGTTCTATTTGCTTTACATGTATTACTTCATTAATCCTCATTCACAATGAATTAGCTACTATTAGTACTCACATCTTACTAATGACTAAACTCAATGATAAAAAGGCTAAATAACTTGCCTTATATGTGATATAAATATATGTGAACTTAAGTTCACATAACTTATAAACAGAATACTGGAAAACCTTATTTTAAGAAAAGATCGAGATATCCACTTGTTTGGCCAACCTTCACTGATGGCTCATGAGAAAATGGAAAATGGACTCCAGTTCACTAAACATTTTTTCAATAAACTCATGCTACTTTATATATTCAAAAACAGTCACATAAAGTTCAAAGGAAAAAGTGGTAACTTCTGGCAGATGTGAGTGGGAAAATTAAAAACTGGCACGTGATCTGAGTCTTTGAAGATAACCAGATTTTCAAATGGCAATCACTGGAAGGTAATCTAGACATAGATCAATATGGGCAAAAGATAGAAATTAAAAAACCTGAAGAGAGGCAAAAGGCACATCTGAGAGAATCTAGGAATAGAGGTAAAAATTTTAAAAGCTGGAGAAAGAGAAATTGGAATCAAGATGAAGTTCTTTCTGTAACTTTAAACTTGATGAGGCTTAATGATATATTCTTTGGGAAAATTTTTAGAAGAGAAATACAGAAAATGTTGATTTTTTTTCCATTCTGAGTAATGTAAGCATCCATTTGCATACGTTCTAATTTACGATTGCCAGTAGCTATATAATGAATTCATTTGGAAGTACTATACATAGGATTAAAGTATATGATGTGTTATTTTTATCCAATGTTCTCTCTGAAACAATATAACCAAACTACACGCAGTAGCAGATTAGGTTAATGTCTGTTATAGTATTCATCTGAAAAGCATGGCTCTATTCTCTTAGAATTTCTGCAGTCACTACATCGGACCTCCGATTGTGAATATATATATGAAAGTTTATAACACTTTTTCCTCAGGTAAATGCCAAATACTAAACTGCCATAAATATGAGAACCAGTTGTATATTCTAAATCATAGGAATGCTCTAGAGTTCAGGTATAAGCACACTCACGTGGTTGCAACATTAGGCCTTCAAGTTTAGTGGCAGCAAAATGTGTCCACAAGGTTCTTCTTGCTCTCCAAACAGTTCCTGTGCTAAGCTCTCTACCTTCTAGTTCACCCTGCTATACTGATGTAATTGTTATAATAAAATTTGGGTAACATACACAAGTATAAAAAGCAAAAATCATCTAAAAGTATCCATAATTATGACCTTCAAACAACCACTGTATACATTTCAGTGAAAGTAATCCATTTTTTCTATGCATATGCACGTGTATATATATTTGAAACTGGGTTTCCAATCCATGTTTCTAGTCATAACTCTAAGGTTCACCTTTATGTACAGGATCAATGTGTTACTATATCCAGAAAAGCCAAGTGTTTAAACCGTACTATTACTCAGCTGATTCATCACAATAATAATGATGCCATTAATTTCTTGGGAGCTTTCCCTTCTCATCTGCTTGTTTCTGGTGATAAAATATCCCTAAGAGCAAAGCCCGCCCTTTCAAATAAGTTTCACTCAAAACAGCTGACTCTCTAAAGAACTTCCAGTCCTCAAAACTATCACCATTTCTAAAACTAAGGTGGAATTTAGTACACGCAGGATTATGGTTAATGACTTATAGCACTAAATCAATTTAAAAATTTAAGACTCTCCTGAACCTCATATAATAATTACAGGAACATTTCCAAATTTCACTCAGACTCTGGCATTTGGTTGTCACATTAATTGAAAAGACTATTCATTCCCCCACTGAATTGTCTTAGTACCTTTATCAAAAATCAACTGACCATAATATACTAGAATTTCTGGACTCAATTCCATTCCATTGATCTGTGTATCAATCTTTATGCCAGTAAAATCCTGTTTAAGTTATGACAGCTTCATAGTAAATTTTGAAATCAGGAATATGAGTCCTCCAACTTTGTTCTTCTTCAGGATTGTTCTGGATATTCTGGGTCTCTTGCACTTCCATATGAATTTAGGATCATCTTGTGCTCGCTTTGGCAGCACATATACTAAAATTGGAACAATACAGAGAAGATTAGCATGGCCCCTGTGCAAGGATGACACGAATTCAGAATCATCTTGTTAATTTCCTTAAAAACAACTTGTTGGGATTTTGATTAAGATTGTGTTTAATCTGTATGTTCTGTGAAGATTATTGCCATTTTAACAATATTAAGTCTTCCAATCCATGAACATAGAATGCCATTTGTTTAGGTCTAATTTAACTTCTTTCAATGTTTTATGGTTTTCAGGATACAAATTTTACACCTTTTTAGTTAAATTTATTCCTAAGTATTTTATTTTTTTGATCTACAGTAAATGTAATTTTTTTTCTCATTTCATTTTTGGACTGTTCCCTGCTGAACTTATTAGCTCCAATAGTATTTTAATTGATTCCTTAGGATTTTCTAAATTCAAGATCATGTCATTTGCACATAAAAATACTTTTACTTGGGGCACCTGGGTGGCTCAGTGGGTTAAAGCCTTTGCCTTCAGCTGGGATCCAGCCCCACATCCAGCTCTCTGCTCAGCAGGGAGCCTGCTTCCCTCACTCTCTCTCTGCCTGCCTCTCTGCGTGTATTTGTGGTCTTTCTCTCTCTGTCAAATAAATAAATAAAATCTTTTAAAAAAATACTTTAAAAAACTTTTATTTCCTTTCTAATCTAGATGACTTTTTTTTAATCTTTTTCTTGCCCAACTGTGCTAGCTAGAACTTATAGTACAATGTTGAATAGAGATGAGGAGAGCCAACATTATTGTCTTATTCTTGATTTTAGATACAAAAACATTCAGTCTTTCGCCATTAAGTATGATGTTAGTTTTTCACAGATGGACTTTACATATTAAGTAAGTTCCTTTCTGGTCCTAGTTTGTTGAGTATTTTTATCATGAAAGGGTGTTGAGTTTTGTCAAAGCTTTTTCTGATTTGTTAAGATAATCCTGTGGTTTTTGTCCTTTATTCTATTGATACGATGTTTTACATCAATTGATTTTCAGTAAACTAATCTTGCATTCCTGGGATAAATCTCCCTTGATCATGGTGTATGATCTTTTTATATGTTACTGGATTCAGTTTGCTAATATTTTACCTACATTATAAGAAATATTTATCTGAGTTGCCTTTTCTTGTGATGTCTAATCTGGTTTTAGTATCAGGGCAATACTGGCCTCACTGCATGAATTGGGAAGCAATCCTCTTTCGTTTTTTGTTATAGCTTGTGAGGAAACTATAGTAATTCTTCCTTAAATATTTGGTCATATTTTATTCTTTAACTTTTTCTGTTTTTATATTTTTAAACATGCACTCTGACAGCATATCCAATAGGAGGACATAAATGTCCACCCTTTCACTCTGAAGGGTGAAATTTATATATGGTATCTGAAATTAATATACGGTATCTATGATCCACCAGAGTATTGTCAAAGTTTGAGTTACAGGAGAGAGAAGTTCGCTAATTCCTCCTTAAAAAGTTTTCCAAGCTTAAAAAAAAAAAAAAAAAAAAAAAAGTTGAGAAACATTTATCTCGGACCTGAACTGCTTCTCCTGTACCCCCAGCTCTCTCCCATTTCGCGAACCTCCCCAATGCAGAGTTCCAGCCACGTGCGCACAGATCTGAGTGATGACCCTGGGGTAAGATCCTGGCATCCTCCCGCTTCCGCCAGCATCTGGAGGGGGAGGAGGTTGGGCCAAGAGGGTCTCCAGAGGCGGGGCGGAGGAGGAGAGAATGCAAAACAGTGCCTCGTCCCTGGAACCTCCTGAGCAGCAACGCCCCTCGCTGTAAATTCAGAACTGCCTCATCGAGGATGATTCCAGCGCCTGTCAGCCAGGGCCCCAGGCAGTGGTGACAGGCAAGGGCTAGCAGCTCTGCCGTGCTAGGGCGGTGATTGATGGGGAGCAGTCCAAGCGAACCCCAGGAGTGAGGGCGCACCGCCGGGACGCGGAAGCGGCGGGCGGAAGCCCCGCCACAGCGCTGCCAGCGTGCGGTCCGACGTGGGCTCGGAGCCCTAGGCGCGGGTGAGTCGGCACCAAGTCCCGTGCCGGGTTTGGGGGCTGCCGGGCGGGCCTGCTCAGTTTTATGTCAAGGTGTCCTAACTGCGGGTGCTGTGTTGTTGGGCTCCCGGGGACGAAGGAGAGAGCGAGCTCAGTTCCGCCGGCGCCCTCCAGGAACGGGCAGCCCTCCCCCAGATCAGGTGAGGGCGCCCGGGTTACAGGGAACAATTTGAGACTGTTCGCTGCGTGCCCCCAAAATTTCATTCTGATTTGACCAGACTTTTTTGAGTCCAAGCAAGAAATCTGCAGAACTGGGATGCAACCAAGTAAACTTTCTTCCTGGCTTCCTGGCTTTTAGCCCACTCTGGTCTTTTCACCGAGGCTTGAGAGAGAAGCCGGTATGACTCCGCGGGGGCGTCCATTTAAAAGTTGTGCTATTTCTAAGGAGAAGTTTGGAGTGTCCCCACCCTCCCTTTCTGCTTCCCAGGCACAGCTCATTTCCCCCTCACCCCTCCCTACAAACTGTACTGGTGGGTCCTTGGTACTGGACATCGCCCCCGGAGCAAACTCTCCCACCTTCAGGTGTTCCCAGGTGTCCTTTGATTCATTAGATTGGCAAGGGGGAGAAGCAGGGGAAGCTCCACACCCCAGTCTCACAGCCCTGGCCAGTACACGTTTGTAACTGAGGCGGGATTTTAAGAGAAAATCTTTTTGGCTCCCTTCCTCCTCATCACCTACCTCGCACTCCATTCTCCAATCCTCTTAACTGTCCAGCCCAGTCTTTCTGTAGCGCCAGGCTGCTCCTTCTCCCCAAGACCTCAGCAAGTCTTTCTCAAAGTGTCTCCCGTCCCGTTGTCTTTGGACAGCTAGTAGAGACCCCGCCATTGAACCCCACTGGGGCTTCTTTACCTTTTCTTTATTTTCTGGTGGTGTATCAGAATTCCACTACTGGCCTTCAAAGCCCTCTCTTCTCAGTAAACGTTTGGGTGTTCATTTTTCTCCTGGGATCAAATTTGGGACTTAGCTACATTTATTTCTCGTGTCATTGAGAGAAAAGAAAGTAACAGGGATGCAAGAAATCTGGGATGCTACTGTTCTTTTAAAACTTTGTTGAGCGACTTGTTTCTCCTAAAGTTATTTAGTCGCCAACATGACTCTCTTCGTAGACAGCATCTGAGTGTCCGGGATCCCGAGGCATTTATTTCCTTTAGTAGAAGTTGTAAGCTTTTTTTTTTTTTTTTAAGATTTTATTTATTTATTTGACAGACAGAGATTACAAGTAGGCAAGAGAGGCAGGCAGGGAGAGAGAGAGGAGGAAGCAGGCTCTCCGAGGAGGAGCAGAGAGCCCCATGCGGGGCTCCATCCCAGGACCCAGTTGTAAGCTTTTTCTAGGTCCTCTCTAAGAAACTGCCTGCTTCCCTGTCTCTGTAGTGCTTCCTTAGCTCTAAAGGCTCCACACAGATAATCTCTATTTAGGCTGTGGTGGATTCTGCCACCTTCACAAGTGGACAGTTCAGGGGTGGGGATGTGCCAGGAGCTGGGAATGGGGAGTCCCACTTAAATGGCTGTGTACTATCAGGAGAGTTATTTCACAACTGTGAACCTCAGGTCCCTGCCCTTAAGTTTCCCTCCAGTAATAAAATTCCTTGATTCCTTTTGTTTCCTAGTTATTTGCTTAAAAAATAATAATCTAAAATAACTACCCATTTAACCCATATTTGGGACCCTCAAAACCCTCTAAATAACTGTCCTGATAAATTATCTATTCTGGAAAATCATTAAGTTTCCAGTGCTGGCTCCAAAAGTCCATTCCTACTCCCCCCCAGATTATGACTGCCGGTTCCCATAACCTGGTTTATGGCTCAGGGAGTGTACCTCCAGTTGCCAGGTCTCAGCATTTGTTAAAGTTTCACAGTTATTACTGTCAAGTCTGTCATCGCCTCTGTCTCCCCCCCCTTTTTTTTCCTGATTTCATTGTTCTTTCTGCCCATAATGACGCCTCCTTCTGTGACCTTAAACTGAATCAAATTCTCCATCATCCAAGTCAGAAGAAAGCTTGTTTTCTTCCACTGGTTCCGCTGATACCAAAGGAAGACTTATCTTAAGATGTATAAAATGTCTCTCAGTCACTGTTGCTTCGGCAATGCTCCCTATCCCAAGAGTTTCAAGCCTAAATCTTTCCTGTCACTCTCTAATCCTGGTTCAGTGTTCAAAAACCAAACAATCTGAGGACTGTTCAGGTTTCTTACATTGTGTTTTTTCCCCCCTAGTTCCAGGTAAGAATTGTGTGTGTGTGTGTGTGTGTGTGTGTACATTTTTTTGTTTGTTGCTGCTGCTTATTACTGCTGTTGTTACTATCACTAATTGTTTGCCCTATGCGGGAGGGAAAATAGTGAAAGAAACTTTAATCTGCTACTTAACCAAAGCCCTGGTAAAATACTTAGCTGAGAGAAGTCTAAAACTAACAGCTCCAATGTATGATGCATATTTTCTATAGTTTTATCTGTGCCACCACATCCTTTTCAAGCAAATAACAGATATGCTGCATTTTGTTTTCAGATTTGTTATAGAGACCTAGTCCCATAATACTTGCATGTTTTGGTGCAGGCTTCTGGCCTTTAGCCCCACACTATTAGTTTACCTAGTGCTCTGTCTGCTCAGTCATGACTGGCCTATGCCAGAGAGTCTCCCAAGTAAGCGAGCAAATTAGAATTTTATTTAGATGTTTGAAGTAAATCCAAGTGTTGTAAAGATTAAGAAAGCTGTCTTAAAGACACACCGTGGCAAATAACAAATATAGAGCCAGGCCAGCAAACTGTGACCAAGCAGTCAAGGCCAGGTTAGGAAAGCTCTTCTCCCATTTTAAACTCATCGCCACTAAAAAGTGCTATTATTTTTCTTCAAAATAGTTCTCAGCCTTCCCTTTCAAAACTGCCTAAAGTCACTGGATTCCATGGTTTGTGTTCCCTGTCATGTAGTTACTTATTAAAATAGTATATCGAAGTTCACTTAAGCAAAAGAAGTTTTGTTCCATTTCCAGCCTAAATTTAGCTGTCATTTTACATTTTTCTATTTTATTCATTATATGAACTTTAACTACCAGAATTCCATTTTTTGATGACTTAATATATAAGCTATCTTAAACCAAGGAGTGTCCATAGTGGGTTTAAGATCATTTTCAACTGATTTGACAAATGACTGCCATTATCCTATTAAAGCTCTAAAACACATCCAAAATAAATCACAGCCAAAAACAAACAAACCAACAACAACAACTAAGGAGCTATACATGAGTATATATATATTTGCCAAATGTTTTATTAGTCGGTGGTCATTTTAATGACAAATTTGATAACTGGAAATAGAACATGAAGTATATATATAGATCATAGAAATGACAATGAATCTTGTTATTAGTTGTCATATTAACATTGAAAGTTCTGCTGATTTTTGATCCTCTGTAGCAGATGGTCACAAGGGAAAACAATTCCCTTGAGTGTTAAAACCATCTTTCAAGTATTTTACTAACATAAGATTCACTATATGCTGTAAATATTGTATGACTGCTGTATTTTACATTATTCTTACAGCTCAATTTAGAAGTTTTTGTTTTATTTATCTGGTTCCTAAATAGGTGCATCATCCAAATGTCTGAAGTAGAAATAAATGTCTAGAATTTACCAGTGATTACTAGAGTTTCCTTTCTATATCTAAGACTATTTTAAATTGTGTTACTAGTCTCACATTTAATTACTTTTCTAACATTTAATAGTTTAGAAAATGGGTGAAGAAATGGGTATGCTTTGTTTTTCTTAACCGCACTATGCCTTCATACTCCAAGTCTTAAGTCTAAATGTCCTTAGAATTTAAAATCATAGAATTAATAATCATTCAGTTTGGGTCAAGTTTTATATGATTTCTTGCTCACTTTATACACAAATAAACTGTTTTATTCTTCACCAAATGATGTTAAAACTTACTTAGATTTAGATTAACTTGGAATGGTTAACTTCAGAGTGAGATTACTGGAGAACACATATATGATTGTGTACTATTAAAAAGAGTTTATGATTGCTAATTTGCTCTCTATGGTCTTTAGATATTTACCAATTAATATTAATCAAAGTTCTTCTATCCGCCTTGGAAAATAAAGAATTATATGTATGAAATGTATCAATAATAGTAGAAGATACTTACAGAGGAAATACTATAGATCTGAGTAATATTAGCTCCTTAAGAACACTGAAGTATAAAAATGGTCTTTGCCCTAGAGAGATGTTGGTCAAGCTAAGTACATATTTGGATATGAGACTCTCCAGGCATCTCAGTGACACTGGGGTGGGAAGCCATTTTTAAAACAAGCCTCCTTCTGTCCTACTTTCAGACCAGGTGGAACACATTGTGGTCACATTGTTTGATTCCAGCCACTTCCACAACTTTCCCTTCCTTAGGGGAGTATACCTCCTTTGATAATATATGCACCACACCACAATTCACTTTATTCTTGCTTGTTATTTGTTTTTAGCTAAAGCCATGGAAAATGTTAAATACATTTTTCAGGTCCTATATTTTTTTCAAAGATTTTATTTATTTGACAGAGAGAAAGATCACAAGTAGGCAGAGAGGCAGGCAGAGAGAGAGAGGGAAGCAGGCTCCCTGCTGAACAGAGAGCCTGATGCGGGACTCGATCCCAGGACCCCGGGATCAGGACCTGAGCCGAAGGCAGAGGCTTTAACCCACTGAGCCACCCAGGCGCCCAGGTCCCTATATTTTAGAAGAGATATGCTAGAAACCACTCTTCTAAGCTCATTTGAGTATAGTACCCTATAACACACAATAAAATGACTTGAAATTGATGCTTTACTCTTACTAATTGGGGAACTAACTATTAATACTATTTTTTAGTCTAAAGCTGTAAAGGCAAGGGGAAAGTAGAGGAAAGAGTAAGAAAAGGAGAAACAGAATAAAAGTTGAAATGGCAAATCAGTGGTTCTTCAGGCTTTAGGGAAAGGGTAGGGCAAGCATATTATAATCACCTGGGAGGTATTTTTAAATCTGTATATATTGTCCAAATTTTCCTTAATCCCATTGCCCCTACTGAGAACCACTGTACTATATATTAGGAGCAATAATCCACAATTACCTCAAGTGTCAAGGCAAAGATCAGTATCATGGGCATCATGTGGGAGCTTGTTAGAAATGCAGACTTTCAGACTCCACCTAGACCTACTGAATAAGAATCTGCATTTTAACAAAATTCCCAGGTGATTCAAACACACAATGAAGTTAGAGGAGTCCAAGTATACAGCACCTAGGCCTTGTTTAGAATGATCACCTAGGATGGTTCAGTCAGTAAAGGGTCTGCCTTGGGCTCAGGTCATTTCCTAGGGTTCTAGGATCCAGTGCCATCAGGCTTCTTGCTCAAGGGAGTGTCTCCTCCTCCCTCTGCCCCACCCCTCTCATGCTTGTGCACACTCTCATGCTCTCTCCCTCATAAATAAATAAAATCTTTAAAAAAACAGAATGATTACCTAGAGGTTATTTTATTGGTTTTTTGATAAACAAACATTTTTACATAAAGCTCACATTATTGAGCACAGATAATATACCAAATACATTCAGCCTTTAATACTGTTATTTAATTCTCACAACATCCCTATGAAATAGGCACTACTTTATCCTCATTTTGTAGATTGGGATACTGAGTAATAACAAGATAAGTAACTCACCCAAATGTGGTAACTGGTAAAGACTTAAACACAGGAATTTTGATTCCTGTGCTTTTAGCTGCCACCCCACATCATCTACTCTACATTTGGCTGTCTCCTTTTTAAGGCCAACTAATTATTTGAGAATTTATTTAACATTATAATTTGAAATCAAGTTCTGTTTCATAGAAAAAAACAAGATTTTATTTGTAATATTTGTGTGTCATCTTACCTTTAAGTGCAATAATAAAGAATTCTAGAAATTCCTTCTTTAGTTGGAAAATAAATACTAAAACTATGACAGCTCATTATTTAAAAGTTAAGGTTTGCTATCTATGTTTTTTCATAACTCACCTAAAATTTATTCTTTTTACCTTTTGGTGTTCTGATGCTATAAAAAAAAAAAAACACACAAACTTTTCTCTTGAACAAGTGATTCCCTACCTACACAAACTATTCAGCCTTCCAACTGAAATTTTATATCACTCTTTTAGCTTTAATATAAAAAAAACCCAAACTTTTCTCTTGAACAAGTGATTCCCTACCTACACAAACTATTCAGCCTTCCAACTGAAATTTTGTATCACTCTTTTAGCTTTAATATAAAAAATTATCTACAAGCATGGCTCATAAAACTAGTTGAATGTAGTTACTAACCAATCAGTCTGCAAGCAAATGGTGACTTCTTTTAAGCCAGTAACTCCCCAAATGTGGTCTCTGAACAATTTCTCCTAGTGCATGTAGATTCTTTGAGAGATGTCAGCTGGATCTGGCCAAAAGCCTGTTGTTCTGACGGGCTCATTGACATTGGTCAAAAGACATAAGTGAGTCTGGGTTCCTTGTGATCATGTTTGAGAGGAGAGATGTGTCAGCAGGACTGAGTATCTACAATTTTCCCAGCGATAAAGGGACATCATTGGGAGATAGAACTTCACCAGCTGCTTAGATCTGGAAGTTTAGGCAGCACTAATACTACAGTATCTAATTTGTAACTTATGGCTTAGGATGCAGTCAACCCAGGCTGCCATAACGCCATGTTGTAGGGGCCTAGCGGGGTGGTAGTGCCTAGGAGACATACTGCACACAGCAGCAGAATTTCTTAAAGCTAATAAATGATAAAGTACCAGTGATTCTCTTATGACCCTGCTGGTCTCAACAAGCCCAAATATTTGTGACTGCCATTGCACAGAATCTATACCAGGTTTTCTTCTAAATAAATTGAAAAACATGGGATTTCTTCTACAAAACTCATACATTTATACTTTCATTATCACATACATTTTTCTTCACTTTTTGACCCAAACTCTTCTCACTAATCCAATTC
This sequence comes from Mellivora capensis, assembly GCA_004024625.1. Classification (NCBI taxonomy): domain Eukaryota; kingdom Metazoa; phylum Chordata; class Mammalia; order Carnivora; family Mustelidae; genus Mellivora; species Mellivora capensis. The sequence continues at coordinate 21,855 of PISX010009083.1, forward strand.
AAATGCATTTTACATGCTTCTAAATCTGTGTAATATGTCACTAGAACAAGAATGTTTCTGTGCAAATGATGTCACTTCACATAAAACCATTGTACCCTGATGGATCCCAGCCCTTAACCTTTACACAGTTAAATGCTGCCACTTTATCAGGAATGGAAAAGTATCTGATGTGATTCCTACGTAATGATTTCTTGAATGTGTTCTGGCATTTGATCAACTAGGTTAATAGAATAAAATTTTTTTAATATTTTTATTTATTTATTTGACACAGAGAGAGAGATCACAAGTAGGCAGAGAGGCAGGCAGAGAGAGAGGAGAAAGCAGGCTCCCTGCTGAGCAGAGAGCCCGATGTGGGGCTCGATCCCAGGACCCCGGGATCATGACCTGAGCCGAAGGCAGCGGCTTAACCCACTGAGCCACCCAGGTGCCCCAATAGAATAAATTTTTAAAAGAAACATAAATCTATTCTTTTTTAAGTTCCTATTAGGTTAAGCCATATCATGGGACATCATGTAGTCATTTTTACATATTTAATAATATTTAATGGCAAGGAAAGATAATCATAAGTGAATAAAGCAATATATAAAACATAAATCATGAGTGTGATTCAGCTTGTGTGTGTGTGTGTCTGTGTGTGTGTGTGTGTTTGATAGATTCTTGTCAAGTTGACATTATGGCCTTCCTTGGGTCTTTAGTGTTCTAATGCAAATAGTTATATTAGCACTGATGTGTGGTTAAATTCACTGATATACTTTTTAAATGTCTGCATCTTTGTAGACCAGATAAGACTAGGAAAAATATATAACAGATCTTAAAAGCTTTGGAGAGTTATTAAGATCAAGGCTAAGATCAAAAGTGACTTTTTTCTTTCCTTTTTTTTGGGGGGGGGAGTATAGATTTCAGATCTTTAGACAACTGCTACTAACTCTGTAGAAAATGATACTGGCAAATACGACCCTTTCTGATTTTTTTCCCCTAAGATACACTAGGACCTTACAGAAGTTCACAAGGTTCATACCAAGGTGGTATTTTTTTAAGAGAAATAATCTTATGGGAAATGTTTTATTGCTATAACAACAAAAACCACTGAAATTCAGGGATAAAAAGAAATTCTTGTAATGCCAAAATCATTCCAAATAAGAATGTTATAGTAAAGTTGTATATATTGTGGTTTAAAAAGTAACCTGTAATATACCTATTGTCTTCTTGAATAACTCTTCAGCTTTAAAAAAAATTTCTTACTTAAAAATGTCCCCCAAATCCATAACGGAAAATATTGGTTAATTTAGCTATATAAAAAAGTTAAAATCTAAAACAAACAAAAAAAAAAATTAAAAAAAAAAGTTAAAATCATCATATGTAAAAAGGACAATAAACAAAGTCAAAAGATAAACAGGAACTTGGGAAAGCTATTTGCCACACATTACATGTTAAATGCTAGTTTTCCCAACATAGCATAAGCTCTTTATTTTTTTTTAGAGATTTTATTTATTTATTTGACAGAGATCACAGGTAGGCAGAGAGGCAGGCAGAGACAGGAAGGGAAGCAGACTCCCTGCTGAGCAGAAAGCCAGATGATGCCTCTCTATCCCAGGACCCTGGGATCATGACTTGAAGGCTTTAACCCACTGAGCCACCCAGGCACCCCAGCATAAGCTCTTCAAAATGAGAAACAGTGAACAACCCAATTGGAAAATGAGCAAAGGCCATTACTGGGCAAACTAGTAGAAGAATAACTACAAAAAATAAGAAAACAAAAAGCTCAACCTCATTCATAACTAAAGAAATGCAAATCAAGACAAATATATACTTTACATTTAATCACTCTGAGAAAAAAATTTGAGATTTGATAAAAGCCAGATTTTTAGCATCATATAACCTTTGTAGAGGACATTTTTAAGTATCTCTCAAAAACATGGATTATACCATTTGCTTCAACAATCATTTTGAAACTTTTCTAATGATACATAGTTTAAAAAATGCATATGTATAAACAGGATCATTCAGGCATGTTCTTTCTTTCTTTCTTTCCTTCCTTTCTTCCTTTCTTTTTCTTTTCTTTTTTTTTTTTTTAAGAGATTACAAGTAAGCAGAGAGGCAGATGGAGGGAGAAAAGGAAACAGGCTCCCTGCTGAGCAAGGAGCCGGGTGTGGGTCTTGATCCCAGGACCCTGAGACCATGACCTGAGTCGAAGGCAGAGGCTTAACCCACTGAGCCACCCAGGCGCCCCCAGGCATGTTCTTAAGCAGCCAAAAAGGGAAACTGAAAAAAAGAAGACCATAAGGCCCATTAACAGGGGGCTGGTTGAATAAATCATCATGTGTCAGTGCAATGAATGAAATATTGTATAGTCATCAAAATAAATGAGGTAGATGTATATATACAGTATAGATAGTTCTAGCCATATTAAATTTAACAAATAGGCAAAGAGCAGAATAGTATGATATGTAAAATGAAAAAAATGTGGATATACACATTTGTATGCATATGTATGCTCTTTTAAAAGTCCTAAAAAGGGACGCCTGGGTGGCTCAGTTGGTTAAGCTGCTGCCTTCGGCTCAGGTCATGATCCCAGGGTCCTAGGATTGAGTCCCGAATGGGCTCCTTGCTCAGCAGGGAACCTGCTTCTCTTGCTGCCTCTGCCTGCCTCTGCCTGCTTGTGTGTACTCGCTCTCTCTTTCTCTCTCTCTCTTTCTGGCAAATAAATAAATTTTTTTTTAAAAAAGTCCTAAAAAGATGGGGCGCATGTGTGGCTCAGTGGGTTAAAGCCTCTGCTTTCAGTTCAGGTCATGATCCCAGGGTCCTGGGATCGAGCCCCGCTGCTTGGCAGGGAGCCTGCTTCCTCCTCTCTCTCTGCCTGCTTCTCTGCCTACTTGTAATCTCTGTCTGTCAAATAAATAAATAAAATCTTTAAAAAAAAGATACATTTGAAACTGTTAGTAGTAAGTACCTCTAGAAAGTGGATCTGAGACATGAGACATGAGCTAGGAGACACAAACTTTTATTTTTATACTCTTTTATAACTTGACATTTATACCACAAGATGTGTCACTACAATGAAAAATAAAAACAGACATAAAAAAAAACAGATCTCTGAAAAAGATTTATTTTCAGTTCTGGTGTAATCACACTTATATAGGTTTATATTAAAAAGAATCATTTATCAAAGTTTAACTATAGTTTAACTGTAATCTATTATGATATTTCTTATATTACTAGTTATGTCTACAGAAGTGTCTTAGAATAAGATTTTATTTTACCCAAAAACATTGTTTTTCTCCTCTAGTGTGTATCTACAAGGGTATGGGAGAAGATGTTGACTATAACCAGGAAGAAAATGAAATCCCACATGACAGACTGCCACTTGGTACAGCCTAACTCTACATAAGGACAAACATATCCTTGATAATGGACCAGACAGTTTCATTCCCTTCGAAAACACATTTAAGATGTGACAGTTACTCTGTCAACTAAAAAATGAAAATCTGACCATATTCAGTGAATCTCATTATTCTTTTCTCTTTTCAGGTTGAATATATGATAAATTGGTCTAAAATGGCTGAGCTTTCATCTGACTAAGACGTAGAAGCCATCCCAGAAGTTCTACATCCAGGTAAAATATCTTATACTTATAGCACTGCATCTGTCAGTGGTTTTTCTCTAATGTGTCAGTGGTGGAGGTAGCACAAGAAGCCACACACACAATTGTGTAATGACAGAAACAGAGAAAGAAGAAAAGAATGAAATTCCAGTCTTATCTCATCCCTTATATGCAGCTTTAGAACATATATATTTATATAATTTTAAATGTAAACAATGTTAGAATTACCATGATATTCATCTATTAATGTAAACCATGTGAGAGATTTGCAAACCCTTGGCAAGGATCTCCTTGTGGCCATTGGTGGATTGTTCTTCATACTATGCAGGGCTTTCAGAGAACCAGGAAGGAAATGATGGTGTTCTCTCCTCAGCCGCCCAATGGGGGGTTTGGGCTCTATGAAGCACTTACTTCCAGAAGCACATATCCAAAGACCATATGTCCAAGGACCATAAACCTTAAAACTTGATCTGCTCACCTTCAGAAAATCCAGATGTCTCTGAGTCTCATTCTTATAAAAGTTTCCCCTACTCCAGTAAGATATAGGCAAAAAGGGCAATGTGGAATTGGAGGCAAGGTACCCTTTAATACCAATGTAGTCTAGCCCCCTAATAGGCATGAACCCCATGGAGACATGCAGCTGGGCATTACACTCAGAACCTGAGAGGGCAGCGTGGGTAATCAGAGACTGCTCCGTCCATCCATTTCCTGTCATATTGCTCTACCTGATATGTTTCATAAAAAGACTCCTGTATTTTCCAGATCAAAAGATTTTTTTTCTCCTCACAAAAACTCAGCTCAAGGAACAAGCCCTCAGCCTCCTAAATTAGCAAGGGAGACACTTGATAGTCCCCCCAGGGAGAACAAAGAGAGTAGCTTGTCCTCTTCTCAATATATTGTGATTACATTTTATCAAAGCAGAAGACAGATAGGATAGGGGCTGGGTGGGCAGACAAATGTTAGAGGTGATTTTATTTTTCTTTGCTTCATTGGCAAATGGGAAACAGTTACTGGAAGGCACTCCATGGTGGTATTAGGAAACTATTTAGGATTGCTTTAATCTTAGAGACAAAACTAGAAACATTCTACAGAGTTCTGTTACTGGAAATCTTTAGGTTTGGGGGGTTTTTTTGTTTGGTTGTTTTGTTTTGTTTTGTTTTGTTTGAAGTATAGTTAAGCTTAGAAAGCTGGGCTATAAATGTTTTCAGCAAAAATCCAGCTCTAGAAAAAGTATGTTGAAATATATCTCCTAAATGGGAAGCTTTATTTTATATCTTAAGAGTTCTGAACAGAAGAACTCTTTGTCCATAATACTCCATCAGCCTTATAACGGAAAAAGCAAGACAGTCATCCAGGGGAGTTCCTGATGGAAATGATTCTATGAACAGCCTCCTTTCTCTTGTTTTGGAAGCCCTCAGTTTCTAACAGTTACATATTTGTAGCAAAACTTTCAAAATAATATGACGTTTTCCTTACAAATAACAAAACAGTGAAAAAAAACACTATAAAATCTTCAACTTTTTCAAACCATTAAGTTACAGATGAATAGGCAAAACATGCTTACTTCAAAGAAGTTATTTTTTGTTTGTTAAAGTACGGATCCTATACTAATTCTGCCATTGACTAGCAACTTTGCCTTTGGTTTCTTGTAAAATAATCTCCAAGGCCCCCGCCCAATCCACAGGCCCTCTACTGAAATACAAAAGGTGTGTTGAGAGTTTCTGAACATTGCAGCGCCCATTTTACCAACTTACAACTAAAGAACTCTGACCTCTTATTGATTTAAACCAGTAATGTGTAAACAGCATTTCAGAGCTTGTTTTATAGGGCCAAACGAATTTAAGTTGAAATCTACTTAGGAAAAATAAGGAAAACCAGGACATTTAAAAGAATAAATAAAGACCACATTCAGTGGCTTAATATCTGTAGACTTGCACTGTCCAGTATGGTAGCCATGTGCCATGTATGGCTATTCAAATGTAAATATAAATTAATTATGATTAAATGAAATTAAAAATTCAGTTCCTCAGTTGTGTTAGCCACATTTCAAGAAAAGACACATATAATTAGTGGCTACCCTGTCGGACAGGACAGATTTACAACATTTGTATCATAGAAAATTCTAGGATACTATTGTTATAAACAACCTACTAATAATTGCAGTGGATTTTCATTGTTACTTGGTAAGAAATTTTTATGGTCTTTTAAACTTACTGGGAAATTTTAAAGTATTTTTTAAATTCTAATTTTCTCAGCTGTAGGTTATCTAATATATAATTCTCATAGTACTTTTCTCTTTTTCCTATTTACTTGCATATTAAAATACATGGTATTAAGTATCTTATTTACTCTCCTAAGGTCAGAGGCTCTTGTCTTCTTAAAAATCATGAGAAGAGGTACATGCAATTTTATTGAACTAATATATAGCTGTTGGGTTTTTTTTTTACCTGCATCATTGACATCTCCAAGTAAACAAAACTAGAAAAGAAGTAGGATCATTTCTAAAGATCCACATTTTTTTTTGTTCTTTATATTTTGTGAGATTTTTTTTTACTGCAATGACAGATATGCCTCAGTTATACTGAGGTAACTGCAGATAACTTAATGTTTTTTCAGAAATTGGAGAGCCATGCAAAATAAGTATTAGATGACTTATTTTTTTCTCTTTTTTAGAAGTGCACAAGGTATTAGGAGTCTCTATTTTTGTTTCCAAATTATTCGTACCACAGAGAAAAGTCGTTTGTTTTCAATTTTTAATTAATGTAATGTTATAGTATATTCTTAAAGTTCTTAGTCACCATGTCACCATTTTTCCACTAGTATGATCCCATTATTAAAATGTCAGTCTCAATTAGTTTCTAGTCACTTATACCTAGTAATTCAATTACATTTGGTTCCCAGACTAATGGTTGTGTATTACACAAGGCAAAAAATTAAAAATGAATTTGTCTTTGAGTCATCGAAGCATCAAGGATTTGAAATAGCTATATAACTAAAAGGAAAGCATATAAATATCTCGCCTGTATTCCCTTTATACATTATTAGTATTATTTTTCAATAAATGCATATATAATAGAAGTTTGCACCTAGTTTGGAATTATCAAGTATGAATTCTTGAGTCTTACCAATGGAAAAAAAAAAAGGCAAAGTAAAGGTTAGTCATTTGAGGGGTGGGTCTTACAATAAAGAAAAATATAGATTTCTTTATAGAGTAACAGGTTTACTCCAAAGAACCTATTATCCATAGTATATCTATGGAAACACTGTTCCTAGGCTTGAAAAATAGAGCTAGATATGCTTAGCACATAACTGACCATATAAGAGACTCAAATTTAGGTTACTGTTAAGATTTTTAATAATTAAAAGAGTTTAGAGAATTAGCACCAAAATGTGGAGGCTTTGATTTGCTGGCAGAGAGAACTTTTGACTAGTACCAAAAATACTGTCATCCTTCCCCTTCAACTAGTCATTCCTTTTAAGACTTTTAAAAAGATTTAGACATTTAGGAATCATTTTTTAAATTCCAGAAAGGTGTAAGATATTTTAGAAATGTAATAACACAGCACAGATCTAATGAAAGGTGGTTATCTGGAACTAGGTCTTGGGCACCTTTCCAGAACTTAAATTCTAGGGAGCCCTGGGACAACAGGAACAATGTCATACTGCAAGTCCAAAATCCAGCCAGGAACAGCCTTCCTCCTCCTCCTCCCACCCAGGCAAGGCCAAAATACTTCTATACACAGTATGGGTCACCATACAAAGCAAATAGAGCTGCTGTAGATAAAATGAGGTAGTGGATAAAGGCTAGACCCTGAACCATGGCTTCTCAGTGATACTCCCACGTCAGAGAGGAAGAACAAAATGGGCATTTCACTGCTTCTGGTCCCTCTAGTATGGTCAGTGTACAGAGCAGGAGGATAAAACAATTGTCTTAACAGTGTAAAGCAGAAAGTTCAAACTGCTTTGGCAGTGTGGAAGCAAAGCAAATTTGACTCATTAAGGACAACAACTTCTCATGTGATAAATATATTACTAATAGGTTGGCCATATTTTGTTCAGCTCCAAACCATTAATGAATGCTCATCTCCATTTTACATAGAACATATCTATACACAGTTGAACAAATAGGGAATGGCCCTATTTGTGAGAACCGTTGCCCACAACACATGAGCTTGGTGGGACAATTGAAGTAGTAGTAAGCTCCTCTTGGATTTCTGCTAGAATTTAGACTTAATTAGATGGATGAGTTATACAGAACTTACCACCTGAATTAAAGAGTGAGAAATAGAGTATATACCAATTAAGTGAAAGAAAATCATATTATGAATAAAGCAATAAATGTCAATTAATTAAAACTTTATTTTAGCTTCCTTAAGATAATATGACAAATTTAACAGATCTAATTCAACATCTTAAAATGAAGAGATCTAGGTAACCTATTTTATGATTTTTATCTTCTTTGGAAGATCTTTGACATCTTTAATTTTCATATTCGATCAATTTTGTTTCTGTGGTGTCGCTCTCCATCAGCTCATATTGGTTGAGTGTGTGTGTGTGTGTGTGTGTGTGTATCCCAAGAGAAAGTAATTCTGCAATCCTCCTCAGCAATTCATTTTAACAATTAAGAACCCTTAAGCTAAACAGAATAATTCAATTCACAGGAAACTTTTATTCAATATGTATAATTAGTTTTAGTTAACTTTATTAATGAAATGTCGCAAATCAATTAGGTTTGCAATAATCAGATGCTGAGGACCCAAGAGGGGCTATATCTCTCACAAGAGGGGAAGGTGATATACAATTTAGTTGGGAAGCAAATGTAATTAGATTTGATCAGTTGAGTATTCCTGTCCTGATGTAGATTCGGGCACATACCCAGACCTGTGTATATAGTTAAAAAGAAGTAGAAGAAACAATGTGACTTGGAAAATGTTTTCATGGTCCTCTCAGCCACATACTGATAGCCGAAGTGGACCTTTGAAACCACGGGTAGACACGTTTTCTTCAGACAGTGCTATCTTTTAAATTTATTTTTCAAATCCAAATGCCTGTAAGTAGCGCAGTATATAATAACACTCCTGTTTATCACAGACCCCATTGTTATCTAATACCTTAAATAAGGTGCTTCACACATTTATTTAACTGCTCAAATCTTGATGACATTTCAGTTTAAAACTATTGTGATCTAGAAGTTGGTTACTAAATGGGTATTGGTTCATCCTAAAATTTCTTCCTCAGACTCTAAAATAAAAATATCAAATAAAATGCATGACAGTAAGAATCCTACTGAATGAGAATGATGTTAAAAACAAGCTATTCCTATTTAGGGTTGTGGTTTGCAACGAATTCTGCTGTGATTCACTGAGTATTTCTGTCCGATACCTACATGCCAGCAGCTATTCTCAGTCCTGAGGACAAAGTGTGAGCAGCAGACAACTGGCCTCAGAGAACTTATATTCTAGTGCATGTAGACAGAAAAACAATCAAGTAAAAATGCAATATGTTGCATGACATGGAGAATGGAGATAGAAATGAGAGGGGAAGGAAGGAAAGCCTCCTTTGTGAGAAGGAAGGAACTCTGTGGACATCTGGGGAAAGATTCCTCTAGGCAAAAGCAAAGGATAAAGCAAAAGCAAAGGCCCTAGGCAGTACTGTGCCAGCAAATTCAAGACACAGCAAATAGGCCAATATCCTTAGAAACCACAAAAGAAGAATGTATAACGAAAGAGAAATCAAGTTACTGAAGGATAGCAGGACTAATAGGTAGAAACTGTAGAGTTTAAGAATGGATGCTAGAAGAGAAGAAACAAATGGAACTTTAAACCTAAATGATTTAAAGACCTAAAATGCTTTGAAATGTACTGAAATGTTTCCAAAATGTTAGATTTTTAAAAGAAGTCATGTCTATGATGCAATCCCCAATAGTTGGTTCTGTGGCTGTAACTTGAACTCTAAATATTAAAAATGTGCATTTGATGTCCGTTCCCCCTGGACACCAACTGATTTGTTTGGGGCCTTTGGTATATTTCAAAAACCCTTTGCCTATCACTGACCTGTAATCCCTGGTCTCTGGGCCTGAAAGTAAAACTCAAGTAATAAAGACTTGGGGGTTTAAATTATTTTTAAACCATTAAATTGGTTTAAAAATTGCCATTTTTAACTGGCCATTAAGTTATTTTTAGTGAAAGTTTTGCCATCTTAGACAAATACACCAGCGAACTTAACAGTGGTGAACTTAACAAATCCCAGGGATACTAACAAGTGTAAAATGATTTTATATATTAGTTATCCTATTTCAATTATTTTATCTCCAAGTCCAATAAAAAGAAAATTCTAAATAAAATGATACATTTGGGATTGTATATGTGGCATTCATCCACATATAATAAGGAAGAAAATTACTTAATAAAAAATTTCAAATTCAACCAACTCTACAAATGTAGGATAGTGTGAATGAGAAGGAATAGTCCTGACTTTGCATTATATTTTAGTGGTGTTTTCTCATAGTCCCCATGCTTTTTTCCTGTCCTGCTATTCTACAAGATTTCCTAATGAGGATTAGGGAACAAGTGTATTTAACAATCTGTATTTGCAGGTTGGAAACAAGAAAATGAAGACTAATAGTTTCTCTCCTGCTAATTTGATTTTCTACAGCTCCTCTCCTACCAGCACAGGCAAAAGACTTAGTTACTATTTCTAGCAGATGGGCCAAGGAAAAGACAAGCATCTGTGATGTCATGCTTCCCCCAAATGGGCCAGCTGCCCTACAGGCCTCCATTAAAGACTTACCCAAGAGTAATAAGTGAGAAGCGATCATGAACAGAGTAAGAAAAAAACAAAACAAAACAAAAAATGTAACTTCCTTTATTCTAGAAAAGCAATACTCAGTGGCTGGTTAACAATGCTACAGTAAATGTTTTTGTACATTTCTTTTGCACATGTGGAGAGTTTTAGGGTATGTACTCAGAAGTGGAAATGATGATTTGATTTCCATTGTGGTGGTGATATAAGGAGAATCCTGGCAATGGGGTTGTACTGAGTTGACAGAGAGACGTAGGGGTTCAGTCCTCAACTGCCAATGTGTGGCTGGCTCTCTAAGCTGAAATATGACCCCAAAAGAACTTTTTCTGGTATACTTCCCGGTCCTAAGGCTAGTTAATAGTACAAACGGTTATTTATTGATAACTGTATAGGAATTTATTTCCTAGTATCCCGCATATCAATGACATCCCATAAAATCAGCCTGCCAAGGAACTAGAACATTTTGAGTATACAACACATCACTTTAAATGAGAGGTTTTCCTTTTCTCACATAAAAACATGAAAGTAGGTTTGAACTGATGTGGACTTCTGTCCAGGTGAGTGCCTCTGATTTCAGAAAGCATGTACCTCTTTTGTAACTCCAGCGTGTCCTTGGAAATTGCTGCATAAAGGCCAAACTGCCAAGTCTAGTCCTTCTCTGAGAAAAACCTTTTTAGTTGTATGTCAGTAGCTGGTCTTTGTTCTCTTCAGTGCTCATTGCAAAATACAGCAGTTCTAATTCTAAATCCTAATAGTATTGAGAAGACAAGTTGAGTTAAAATAATGCCTGTAATTTAATCAGTATTCAGTCCCTAATAAAAAGCTAGTTAGTCACAGCTTCCTTCCCAATCCCCGTCCCACAGATTTCTCTCCTGAAAGGAGGTACTTACTATACCTCATTTTAGGGAATACAAACTTTCCTCCATTGCTAGGGCTGGAGTAGTGAAAGATATGAAAATAGTATTTTAAGCATGATCACATTTTTTCTTTCCATTCTTGGAGGTTCAACAGATTCTTAATTTCAGTTTTTTTAACTTTCCTAAAAATAATTTGTCTCTATTTACCTACTATTTCTTTTTTTAAAATATTTTTATTTATTTATTTGACAGAGATCGTAAGTAGGCAGAGAGGAAGGCAGAGAGAGAGGGAAGGAAGCATGCTCCCTGCTGAGCAGAGAGCCCAATGCGGGGCTTGATCCCAGTACCCTGGGATCATGACCTGAGCCGAAGGCAGAGGCTTTAACCCACTGAGCCACCCAGGCACCCCTATTTACCTACTATTTCAATGCATTATTTTATCTTCTTAATCTGGTAGACTCACAAATTTCAGTCATCATACAGATCAGAAAAAAGTAAGTGAGATGTAAAGCATCTAAATGGCAAATCTTCTCACTCAAAGAGCTAAAAATAAAAAAATTAAAAAAAAAAATCTCAAATCCAGGAATGAATTATCCTTGAAATTCTCCCAACTTGGAGTTTAGTTTTAAGGGTGAAAACTTTGGGAGACCAGTTTGGGAAGCAACCATGCCAGGTACGGTTTGATACACATAATCTTAACTTCCCACAACACTTAGGAGGTACTATGATGTGGCAATTGTATTATATTGTTATTTTATAAATGTAGACACATAGCAGCAGAAAAAGTAATGCCCATTAACTGGACACTTACTGGATCAGGCAATGAGTCAGTTGCTTCATCTGCATTTTCTTACTTAATCCACCAAAAAGCAAGCAAACAGACAAACCCTATAGGCAAAGTTCTCTTATTGGTTTCATTTTTTTTTTTCATGGCCACTGAGCCTAAGGGGTCCACCTTGCTAACCAATGTCAGGACCAGAACTGGAATTTGGGACTGACTCCAACATCTTGGTTCTGATCATTTCTTTTCCAGATGTAACCCATCAAGTCCTCTAGAGCCTGATAACTTCCTGCTGTTGCTTTTAATTAACTGCTACACCATCAGCATTTTTTTACCATATATGTATATAAGTGAACACCTTGTTAATATTTGCTTATGCGGATATAGGGTGCAAGTTTAAGCTAGCATCATTTTGTATAGTAGGAGAATCAAGAGCTCTGAAAGGAATGTTGAAGGTAGGGTTAAAGCAAATATTTTTGTCCCATTTCAGTGAGAAAACTGTTAATTCATATGCCACCAGCCAGACACAAAAATGCAATAGGAAATGAAGAAGAAAAGTAACTACTTTAAATAATGCGGTATGTAGTACAAATTAGTGCACTGTGAATTAGTTTCCTTCTGCTATAGAATGGATCGTTTGGATTATGTAGGCAAGCAGTGTAAGACATTACTAAAATTATCATTGAATCCTAGCTTTGAGATCTATGGAAGACACTAGGCAATTTGCCTGAGAAAACACTTTTTAAAAGGATAGGGATGGGTTATTTCCCTCTCTGTTAAATATTAGCCTTTGAAATGAACCCAGCTGATCTGCTAAATAACACTTGCAAATTGTTATGTTTTAATAAAGTGACAGACTGAGAGAGAAGTCACACTAGACCTGCTTATGCTTCTGGAAGCAGTACAGGCCAGAAACATTATGCAATAATGCCTTTTAAAAGAAGGGAGCCTCTTAGCATTGCACCTTGCCTGGCAACAAATGTAGCCACTTACTCCAAATGCAGGCATAATTACAATCTATGAAAATCTAGCATCAGAATCCCAAACCCCTGGTGCAATACAGAGTAAATTACGGCTTTTATGTCTGTAATATTTTCCACCATTCCTTTTAAATATGTGAATATATGAGCGTGCTGCGTTTCAGGGAGCCTTGATCTATAAGGCTGTAGAAAGGTTTTACCATTATTAATCAGGTATCCTGTAAACAGGACACCTCATTTTTAGATTTCTGGAAGGTTCAGAGCCTGCAGTGCTACTGGCAGAGGACAGGCCCAAATGCACTACTCCTAATAAAATCTCTGTGCAAACATGGAACACAGTGAAAACTCGAGGGACCCAAGGTGTAGGCGCCACTAACAATCATCACCTCAATTACAGCTTTAACCATGCAAACCTGGGCTCATTCGTTGGTAAGCGTGAAAGAACATTATTTTTTTTTAATTTATTTATTTGTCAGAGAGAGAGGAAGAGAGAGCGAGCGAGCACAGGCAGACAGAGTGGCAGGCAGAGGCAGAGGGAGAAGCAGGCTCCCTGCCGAGCAAAGGAGCCCGATGTGGGACTCGATCCCATGACGCTGGGATCATGACCTGAGCTGAAGGCAGCCGCTTAACCAACTGAGCCACCCAGGCATCCCAGAACATTAATTTTTAATCTAATCTTGGATGACCAATAAAAGAAAAATCTTATCCTAAAACCCTCACAAAAGTTGTAAAATCGGTGTCTTAAAACTCAGAATAACTTCAGTTGAAAGAGAAAAATAAATGCTTTAAAATCTAAAGTTAAAAAACACAGACATCTTAAAATAAATCAAGGAAATAACTATTTTGCAGAAAATAAATTTTGTTCCTGTGATTTGTGACTGGCCATTGAGTTTTGAGCTTGAGTATGAAGCTGTGCTCAGCTGTATAGTGGAAATAGCAGGGGACACAGGTTCTTCTGCTTAATTTCCTAAAGCGTGGTGATTTTTTATTCCCAGGTATTATATCTTAAAAAGATCTTAAATCTTAAAAAGCAGAAATAGATTTTGAAATTCAGAGCTGCAAGTTTCAGCTAGTTGGGTATGATTTTTAAAATAGGTAATACAGACCTCTAGTGGTTGAACAGTTTGAAAGCCTCCGCAAGGAAAAGAAATTGTGAGGCAAATGCAGGCATTTTAAGGAGGAGAATTTTTAAAAAGGAAGAAGAAGAAGGAGGAAAGGGGAGGGAAAGGGGAGGGGAAGGGGAGGGGAAGGAGGGGGAGGGGGAGGAGGAGGAGGAGGAGAAGAAGGAAGGTTACTAGTTAAAATCACTCACATTGAAAAATTCACATATTTCACACAAAAAAAGGTAAGCATGTGCTTCAAGGAAATGTGAAGCACCTGCCATCCTCACCGTGCTCCTTGATTCTCCTAAAATAAGCAAGGACCTTCCCACCAAAGTTCCGGCAAGAAATCTGGATCTGTATTGATTTTAATCCAAAAGATTAACATCCAGTTAATCTATTATATGAATGGACCTGACAGATATTTGTGTTATGTGAAACAGATTTCTTCTCCTTGGTACACAGTTCTGCCTCGTTGGGACTCTTCTAAATTCCTCATGAAAGCACTCCCCAAAAAAATGCAACAGACCCTCACACAGCCGAAGCTTACCTGTCCTGTTCCCCAGTCCCTCCAAGAACAGCCCCACACCACCAGAGTGGGCTTAGTGACTGGGGCCCTCTCCAGTCTACAGGAAGGGCAAACTGTTGGGTCCATGCACAAGCTTAAGTGATTACTAAGTGTCCCTCTAGACTAGGTTTCTAAATTTGAATGAATGCACAGATCACCTGAAGAATCTTGTTGAAATGCAGATTCTGGCTCAGTAGGTGTGAATGGTGCCTGAGATTGCTTTACTACTAAGCTTCCCAGTGTTGTTAATATGGCTTGTCCAGGGCAGGCTGGGAGTAAGGAAACTCTATAACATCTCTATCTTTTTTTTTGTTTTTAATGTATTTATTTGTCAGAGAGAGAGGGAGAGAGAGAGTGAACACAGGCAGACAGAGTGGCAGGCAGAGGCAGAGGGAGAAGCAGGCTCCCTGCTGAGCAAGGAGCCCAATGTGGGACTCGATCCCAGGACGCTGGGATCATGACCCGAGGCGAAGGCAGCTGCCCAACCCACTGAGCCATCCAGGCATCCCACATCTCTTTTTTAATTACACTTTTATTTTTACTGATTGATTTATTTATTTGTCAGAGAGAGAGAGAGAGAGAGAGAGAGAGAGCACAGGCAGACAGAGTGGCAGGCAGAGGCAGAGAGAGAAGCAGGCTCCCTGGCGAGCAAGGAGCCCGACGTGGGACTCGATCCCAGGACGCCAGGATCATGACCTGAGCCGAAGGCAGCTGCTTAACCAACTGAGCCACTCAGGCATCCCGATTTCTTTATTTTTTTTTAATATTTTTATTTATTTATTTGACACAGAGAGATCACAAGTAGGCCGAGAGGCAGGAAGAGAGAGCAGGGAAGCAGGCTCCCTGCGGAGCAGAGAGCCCGATGTGGGGGCTCGATCCCAGGACCCTGGGATCATGACCTGAGCCGAAGGCAGAGGCTTAACCCACCGATTTCTTTATTTTTTAATGGCATCTCTTAAAATTTAATTTTTGAATTTATAAAACATTTTAAGTTCTCTTTCTCTTGACTACACGTATGTATCACTGGGAACCTGTTACTCAAGTTTTGTAAAGATGATCTTAAACTTTAAAAATAGATTCAGTGTCATCTGTTTAGCCTGGTGAGTTCATGGTGATTATGAGCACCTCTCTAAGTACTTGCGGCCATCAGGCACTTGTACCACAGTTAAATATCTGATCATCCATACTGGGACAGTGGGCGAGATTAGGTTTTGTGTGTGTTGAAAGACTACCTAAGGTCCCAACGTAACCTCCACACCATAAAATCAGGCAGAATAAAAAGCACAAGCTAAAACTGTAAGAGTCAACAGATCAGAGTAGAATATGGAAAAATATATTTTTCAGACAAAATGTATTATAATTCCATCATCTAAATAATTTCCTATTATAGCATATTGTCAACCTTAATTTTGAAATCCATAATTTTAGAACTTATGTCTCTGAGTAGTCTTTAAAAGCCACTTGCAAACTTTTAACATCTAGTTTCAAATAAAAAATAATATATTAACAAGCTGTAGCATGAAGGGAGTACATAAATTATCATCATTGCCCTGCATGAACAGTAATTCTCAGGTTTGGCTCAGACACGACTTAGATGAAATAATTAACTATGTACAGTACTTAACAGTAAAAAAGTAATTAATCTAGCTGCCTCATACTGGTTTGGCCTAAATAAACATGCAATAAAAAAAGCCATACAATTTTATTATTTTCTCATATTACTAAGTTGGAATTTTATTATGTCAGAAAAAAGATATCTTTTCTTTAAAAAACATCACTTTCTTTTCAAATGTCAATGTACTGATTATAAGCTGAATGAGTTCCAATATTTACAACTGTGGGCAGATGTTCTCAATATATAATGCAGTTTACTTCATAGGAGTTTAATAAAAGTGATTACTTTAAATTAAGGCGAAATAAGGAAAAAAAACAATTTTTAACCACAAATTACACAGATTCTGTTAATGGTATTATAATTGTGTGGTGGTATAGCTTTGGCAGAATGTTTCGGATAAACCTGTTTTTTGCCCCATGGGTTCTTGGAGGAGACAAGTTGCCTTTTGGCTTATAGACCCTTTACTAGCAGATCCACAGGTAAAGGGCAGGGTCATTATTTGGAGTGAGGGCAACAAATAAGGCAAGTGTCCCTGTTTGGGCGAAAGAAAAATGTTCAGGTGATTTCTGCTAGGGATAAAGTTCATCCCACTCAGGTATTGTGTTTTGTTTTGTTTTGTTTAAAGTTCACTTTCAGTGTATGGATACTCCTTTGCCTAACTTCATAGACTATGATATGTTCTCCCCTATATGATGCCATCAATTAATCACTGTATTATTATCTCCATTTCATAAATAGAAAAGAAGAGGAAAAGGCTGAGTAATTCTTCTAAAATCAAATAACACACAAGACGTAGGGTCAGAACTCAAACCCAGAGACTTCTGTATCCAGCCAAGACAGAGTAACAGGGATTTACTTACCTTCTCACCTAAAACAATAACACACACACACACACACACACACACACGTGTGAAACAATGATTTTTTATATATATGAAACAATATATGAGGAACAATGGCTTTCAAGACGGTATACACCAGGCAATGAAGGGCAGTGATCTCTAAGGGATGGAAAACAAATGAAGTGAACCCTGTGGTTGTCCCAGCTCACTACCTGGGGATAGTTTCCTGCCAAGGCATAAAGAAGAATCCACAAGGAGCTCCCAGGTCTCCCTGAGTTGAGGAGATGGAGCTAGGAATCCAGAGAGGCAAAGAGCTAGAGTTCACAGGGCAGTGTACCACGGAGTTTTACAAAGGAAGGGCCCGGTAATCTGCAAAGTATCCCCCTTGTGTTTCAGTGCATGTGTATAAGTAATCATCCAAAAGGATTAGAGTGTATCCAAAGCCAAAAAATAGTTTCTGTTCCCACCAGACAGGGTAAAAACCCCTGTAATTCATGGGGCATCAGGTGGTATACTCAGAAGGATTTTTTTGCCTCCAGAGTAAGGAAAAAAAAAAAATCAGCCCTAGACTAAATGCTCCTCTGGTCCCACCTAAGAAAGCATAAAAGTCAGATCTGAAGGGATCAAACCGTTTGCAAGTAACTTAACTGCTTTCCAGAACAAAGCTGCAGAATAATTTTGTAAGAATACAAAAACATCCAATAAACAACAAGGCAAAATTCATAGCATTTACCATCCATTCAAAAATTATCAGGCATGCAAAGAGGCAGGAAAGTACAATCTATAAAAAGAAAAAAAAACAATCAATGGAAACAGATTCAGTTATGATACAGATGAGAGAATTAATCTACAAGGATATTAAGTGATTATTGTAAGTGTGTTCCATATGTTCAAGAAGCTAGAGGAAAGTTTGAACATTCAAGATATGTAAGATACAAAAAAGACTGAAACTGCATTTCTGGAGATGAAAACTACAGTATCTCAGATGAAAACACACATCAAGACTTTAGATACTAAGATGTTCCTTCTACTGTACCCACAATATTCTATTCTGGATCCTGAGTTTGATCCCAGCAGCCATACTTAATACTTGCTTATTACTACAACTCCCAGGCAAATATTGCCTTTAGCAGGTGGTTACCAGCTAAAGACAACAGCATTCCTGAAGCCATGGAGCCCTCATCCCTATCCCATCTCACTTTGACCCCTCCCCATCGCGTCTCTGCCCAATGAGCAGATTCTACTACCCTCCATGGACTGCCACTCCTTCATTCTAGCATAAAGACTTCTCAGTAGAATAGCTGCTAGTGGTCCTCAACATGGCATCTCCTGAGTTACAAGGAAGTTTACATTATCAGAACAACATTTTCTATCTTTCTTTACTGTCTTACTTTAAAAACTCTAGAGCTTGGAAAAGCATAAAGCATGAAATTTGATCTTTTACACAAAATAAAATTAAAATAGAAATTAATACTTTAACAGCTCCCCACTCTTCCCATCTAAGGTACTATATGTAAAACCATGAACTGTGTTCTTCCAGCTAACCAGGCAATTAATCAAAATGTACATGTTGTCCTTTGCAGAATGCAAAATATGCTTACAAGAAATATTTTGTCTAATGAAACTGAAGAATCAACTTTTCCAGGAAATTTTATTAGGGCTAGAGGCCAAAGAAATGTATCTGTTAGCCAAGTGTTACCATTCATCAGAAATACTCCATATTCAGTATTAATCCTGTATAATTCCCTCAATGTATCCACCTAATCAATACCAGATACATTCTCCTTATGTACTTCTGTGTTTGTTCTTAAACATGCAGTGAATTAACTTAGAAAATATATTGGTATCAAAAAGACAAATGAGTAAATAATTTCTTGCTTGGAGCATCACAGTTCACTTTAGAAACACTTTACTCAACAATGAATAAATAATATAATGATAAATTATTTATTTCAAAAATAAATATTTTTGGCACTTATTAAAAATATTTTAAAGTTTAACCTCATTACCAGTTACATAACCAGGGCCATTAGGGCTGTGTGACTCTATGAAGAACATCAGTACCTTTCATTATTGATCTTCCTTTTGGTACTAGATGATATTTTTTTTTCTTAAGATTTCATTTATTTATTTGACAGAGAAAGAGGGATCTCAAGTAGGCAGAGAGGCAGGCAGAAAGAGAGGAAGAAGCAGGCTCCCTACCAAGCAGAGAGCCCGATGTGGAGCTCGATCCCAGTACCCTGAGACCTGAGATCATGACCTGAGCCGGAGGCAGAGGCCCAATCCACTGAGCCACCCAGGCGCCCCTAGATGATATTTTTTGAATAAATGTTAAAATAACATGAAATATTACCCAAATGTCACAGATTCTATACTGTCTTCACCCATTTGGAGACTTTGGTTAAATGCACCAACAGCTCTAAAAGACTAATAGTATCTTTAGCAATACGGAACAATGAAAAGGGAAAAATAAGTTGCTATTAGGAACAGTGAAGGCAGGAGTGACATCTAGGCTGCCATTCTGGGAGAGTTCTCATCATCTGAGCTAGTCTCCCCTCCAGCACACCCAGATGGGGAAGATGGGCTGGATAAGACCAGGGATGAACAATAACCTCAGCCCATCACATCCACTACCTCCAACTCCTCAGTCTGATTGTTGTTGAATGTGGAAATGGAAGGGGAATTTCTAAAAGAGGTGTACACTGAAATATAGGGGTCTGCAGCATCTTTCTGGGGCTTATGGTCTGCTTTCTTAGTTGTAAAATTAGGCCATTGACCTGGATCCTAGGTTATAAATTGGCAGCCCTCAGACCAAACTTGATCTGCAGAAGAGTTCTTTTCTTCACAGTGTTGCTATTATTATTACTATTATTATCATTTGTATTAATTGAATACATTTCAAATAAAATTTTAAATTTCCAGCTTATCTTTAAAAAAAAAAAATCAGCCTGTGTCTCCCTACATCACAATTGGCACAACTGGCTATAGCTGAGAGGTAAGACTCCCCACCCCCCACCTCCTCTGAGAAAGAGGAAGGGTCCTCCATTCACTACCAGGACTGCTTCCCTCAACTGTTATTCCCAGGCCCTGTAAGTATTTGAATATGTGAACCTTGGAGCATGTAATTTCTAGAGACTATTCTAGCAATAAAATGTTATGAATCTCTGACTTAAGTTGTTTCAATAAAAGCAAAAGACTGTAGATAATAATAGTTCAACTACATTACAGGTGAAAATAGACTTTGCTTGGATAACCTGATAACAAAAACACCATACAGAATATAATAATTGTGTATTTTCACAGGGACAAAGGGTATATATACATATATATTTTTAAGAGTATATATATATATATATATATATATATATATATTTCTAATATCAATTAAGACAATAGAAGCACCTTTTAATATATATATGCCCTTTGTCCCTGTGAAAATACAAAATATATATATTCCTCTGAAGAAAAACAGTAAATATGACCTATAAATTTCCTTCTATAGCAGAAATTTCTGTGACTTCCTGATCCACACTGAGATAAAACTGCTCTCCAAACCTAAACTGAAAGACCATTCAAAAGTCGTTCGACTTTTTATGTAAAGAGAACATCTTAATTTGTTGGCATACCATAAACCATGCAATTTATCTAGAGAATGGCTTTAAACTGACCATTCACATGTATGCAAGTATGCCTACTGAAATACTGATTTCTAAACACTTTCTTTGAATTAGAACTTCTTCATATCAAGATATCCAAAACTATTAGTACATTGTTAGTCTCACAAAATTCTAATGAACTTCACAAATCTGCCTACTGTATTCTGAGTACAAAAATATTTAGCCTATTTTGTTTTCCCATTACTTTATATAGTAATAAAATAATACCAAAAATGTTATTACCAGAAACAATAGTGTTATATAATTATTAGAAAGTGAATTTCATGAAATCATATTAAAGAACAATTACCACAAGTTAAGTCTGATAATTCAAGGAAGAGACTTATATGAATACTGGGGGAGTTGTTGGCAAAGAAAATCTTTTCTCTGAATTCTGCGTTTTGAAGGAAATTTTTGCCATTTAATTAGTTGAGGTATGATTCACCAACACAAAGGTCTATAGTTTGATATTTTCCCCCTCCAACTTAAAGTAATCTTAAAACCATCTGCCCTTTATATTGAACATATAAAGGGCAGATGGTTTTAAGATTACTTTAAGTAATACTTTCAACTCTTTAAAAAAAAATGGATCCTTCCTGGATCCTTTACATTGTCTTAATAACAAATTATATCACTGTATTGTATTTTATGGATAGGGCTCCTAACGTCATTCCAGTCAGTTCTTGGCTATGTGTAATAACATGACAAACTATACATACATAAAGTAAAATTTTATGGGGCAATTTACTTAGTATTGTGTGGGAACATGTGAATATATATTGAGAATATAAATAAAGATAATAGATAATATTTATTGTTTAATATATGGAAATCTTTCCCTCCATGTCTTATTTAACCCTCACATTAACGGTATATAGTAAGTTTTTATCCCATTTTAAAGATGTGGAGACTAAGTATCAAAGAAGGTGAATAATTTAACCAATTACATGATTAAGTCAAAGGTGGAGCCTTTATCTTAACTGACTTCTGTGACTGCAAAGCTTATGGGTTATTTCTTATGATGCCTGACAGCCAACAGACTCTACTAAAGTTAATGTTTCCTTTTAAAATTCTAAGTGCTGAACATATACCTCTTAATATATACATTAGCTTTCCACTTCAGTCATGGGTTAAAC
The DNA here is from genome assembly GCA_004024625.1 of Mellivora capensis. Classification (NCBI taxonomy): domain Eukaryota; kingdom Metazoa; phylum Chordata; class Mammalia; order Carnivora; family Mustelidae; genus Mellivora; species Mellivora capensis. Next base: position 43,792 of record PISX010009083.1, read on the forward strand.
TTGTTTTTATTGTACCTAGTCTATTCACACTGAATGGGTATAATATACTGTCTTTTAAGGAAATTATGTTAAACATAATCTTACAACATTCTTCCACTGGCAAGATAGAGGCTCTGTAGTCTCAGTCCCATTTGTCAGGTCAAAGTCCAATGAATGTTTAATGCTCTAGAAATTGAAACCTTAGGCAAAGCATTAAACTTTGCCTAAGATTTCAATTTCTAAAGAGACAAAGAGAAAGCCCCAAAACCCCCTACCCCCAGTTCTAGACTAGAGTTTGTACTAAGTCTTTTTTTTTTAAACCCCTGCTAACTTCAATCAACTGATTTCTACTCTTCAATTTCTTAAATTATGTTGATCTCTTACTCACTACTTTTGGTTTTATAAAGTAATAAGATTTGACATCAACATTCACTACATCTTTTCACTCTTAATTCTGAGTGTTTCCATCTGATTGCTTATTTTGTACTTTATGGGTTTTTTTTTTTCTTATTTCTGTTTTACCCCAATTATCCAGGAAATGCTGCCTGCATCTTTTGAAAGCTCTGATGTTCTCAATGAAAAGACCTTCTAAATGACCTTGTTTGTCTCCCATGGAGTTGCATATCACAACTTCAAATGCCTCACTAAAATGTTACCAGTTTGGCATCAGTATACAGAAAAGGCTGCACTCTGTGATAAGAAGTACAGTGGTGTTTTCTTAGTGAGAGAATAGAAAATAGTGCCATTTTTTCTTAATGGAAAAAGGAGTAATATAGTTTCCTCAGATTTAGCTGCTATTTCAAACACAATGGTACTAGAACTAGTTCATAAGGAATTTGTAGCGACAGTACCACATGAACCAATAATTAATATTCTGGTCATGGCTCTCTATTAGTGTTGCTCCTTTAGAAATCCTTTTTTCTAGAAATGTTCTTCCTTGGCTACAAAAACAATTACTCAGTGCCTTTATGGATCAGAAAAGAAGTTGGGTAGAAGAAGCAAGTATGAGAGACTCAAACTAAGTAACTGAAACTCCTGGGTTGCCAAACTTGCAGAGTATGGTTTGTAACTAATGGTATGTTCAACCTCTTTCTCACTTTTGTGTACTTGGTTTTATTCTAATGAGAACCTTGATGACAGACTACATTTAATGTGTTATGCCACGGGGGATGGAGGGGAAGCCCTCATGTGAATATAAAGTTGAATTTACATTTAAATACTGCAAAGTCAGTTCAGACCCTAACACTGCAGACTGACTCTGGCCCTGTCAAATTCCCAGCAGTGTCTATGGCAGTGATGCCACCAGAGGGCAGGGTTTGACTTCCAGACATGGTGGCTTCCTCCTTCCAGAGGTAACTTTGGGGCTGCTTACAATAGCCATCAAATCCCGTAAAGCTCTTATAATGATTCTAAGCCCAAATCTCTCTTCTGGTGTACTTATGCAGGATCCTGGAGTTCTGGAAAATGCCTTGAGAAGGTAATTTCTAGAATGATCTGGCACAACAAATATTTAGTCAACTCATAATTTCAGAGCTCCTACTAAGTACTCAACATGGCATCAGATATTTGAAGGTCATTCAGCAGGATTTTACCTTTTGATCTATAGTTTCCCTGGGATGATATGAATATAATACTTGAAATAAAAGCTACTAATAAACTATAGTATACAGTTAACTTATTCCATTAAAAAAACAGGAACTATAGATACCAAGAATTGAAAAAAAGGAGCGGGGACTAGAATAAGGTTTCTCAAGAGCTGCACAATTGACATCTTAGGCTAGATAACTCTTTATTGTGGGGTCCTGCCCTGTGCTTGTAAGATGATTAGTAGTATCCCTGGTCCCTACCCACTAGTTGCAAGTAACATTGCCTCTCCCCCATCCCCCTGTTCTAAGAACCAAAAATGTCTCCAGACATTGCCAAATGTCCCTGGAGGGCAAAATTACCCCTCATTGAGAAGCACTGAACTAGAGTATGAAATGATGACCTTAGCACAAAAAAAACACCTTGAAATTTTAGAATCTCAAAAATACGGGGTGCCTGGGTGGCTCAGTGGGTTAAAGCCTCTGCCTTCGGCTCAGGTCATGATCCCGGGGTCCTGGGATCGAGCCCCACATCGGGCTCTCTGCTCAGCGGGGAGCCTGCTTCCTCCTCTCTCTCTGCCTGCCTCTCTGCCTACTTGTGATCTCTCTCTGTTCAAATAAATAAATAAAATCTTTTAAAAAAAAAAATGTAAGGACCTGCTCTCTCAGCCTCAGTTTCCTCATCTGAAGAATGGGAATAATGCCGCTTATCCCCACAGGCCTTATTGTAGTTTTTATTTGTATTTGTAGTTAACAAAACACCACAGCCTGGGTGGCTTCAACTACAGAAATTTACGTTCTCATGGATCTCCAGGCTAGAAGTTCAAGATCAAGGTGCCAGCAGGGTTGGTTTCTGGTGAGACCGCTGTCCTTCACTTGCAGATGGCCACTTTCTCATAGACTTCTCACAGACTTCTCACATTGCTTTTCCTTCATGTAAGCACATTCCTGATGTGGTCTTCCTCTTAAGAAAATACCCATCACATCGGATTAGGGCCCCAACCTCATGACCTCATTTACCAATAATTACCTCTTAAAAGGTCCTACCTCCAATACAGTCACATTGGATATTAATGTTTCAACCTATGGATGTTAAAAGGACCCAATTCAGTCCAAAACAGGGCTCTTATTTATAGGAAAGCAATCATCATGATGCTTGGTACTTAATAAACATTCAATTAATCATTACTCATAAATATTTCTAATGTTAATACTAAGCCACATTTATAAGTCCTCTTAGTGAATCAGATACCAGTAAAATCACAGAACAGTATAAAATAACTGTACATTAAATAAGTTTATTTGAACACTGAGTGTCACTTTGTGCTGGACATTTTCCCCACTGATACAGCTAATCGCTTCAGTGATGCTCTAGCTTCCTTTATGTGAAGTTCAAAGGGCAGTAGGTCTTGCTTCCCCAGCATCTGATGAGTAGTTAATATTCCATAAATAAACTTGTAAGTACTTTGGGGGATTTCTCTGTGTAAAGAAAATACAGTAGTCCCCCCTCCCCACCTTTATGTGTGGTTTTGCTTTCCACAGTTTCACTTACCTACCGTCTGGAAGCAGATGATCCTCCTCCTGACATACCGTCAGAAGGCCAATAGTAGCCTAATGCTAGGTCACAACCTGTGTCATTCACCTCACTTTATCTGGTCACATCGATATTTGATCATCTCACATCATTATAAGAAGAGTCAGTACAATGCAATATTTTGAGAGAGAGACCACATTCACATAACTTTTATTACAGTATATTGTTATAATTGTTGTTTTATTATTATTGTTCTTAATCTCTATGCCTAATTTATAAATTAAATGTTATCACAGGCACTCATGCAGAGGGAAAAAAAAACACTCTATATATAGAGTTCTATTCATGACTGGGGGTCTTGGAATGTATCCGAACAAATAAGGGAGGAGTACTGTAAATATTTCTCCAAGAGGAGGCTTAAGAATGATAATTCATATTCACCCTCTAATTTGTTTTATAAGCTTCATCTATCTATAGAAGATAGACCCAAAATAAATTAAGGAGAAAAAAATAGTTTCAAACATCCATGGTCTTCAGCTGGAACCAAGTAACTGTGGAAATTTTGAAATTGCAAAGGAACATGGACCTTCTTTAGCCAAAAATATTTGTTTATAAAAACTCGAGGATGTTAGATATTTCTATCACACTGGCTTAGCATTTGAGATTTCTGCTGGCTCAAGTGCAGTTTTGCTGTCCTATTTCCGACTGTGGGGTTCCCTCCCTAACCACAGCTGATTTCAGACTGGAGGCTTAGAACTCTGAGGACGAGAACAGAGTCAACTTAGCTAGCTGGAGGAACGAGAAGAGTTCTACTGTTGTGAAGAGAGGGAAGCGCTGTTGTTATAGCAGGTTCAAGAAGAATGGAGTTGACATCGGCAGTTTTTGATTTGAACGGTTTTGTTGTCGGTCATAAAAGCAGAAATTGCTTGCTGAAAGCAAAGGCCAGAAAAGGAGAGAGTTGCTATGGCTAAGTTCAAAACAAGAGGAGATGGTGATCTTGGTGCAGCAGAGAATGTTCAAAAATATTCTCCTTTTCCTTAAAGAGTTGCCGCTGCATGAGTAATGTGCCACTTTACTACATAGCCCATCTATGCAGAAATGCTAAATTTCCACTTTACAAACCAAGGGATACATTTTAGTTTACATTTAGAGGAGAAACATACAATCGAAAGCAAAAATGGTATAATATCTTATGCAGCTCTCTGGGAAAGAGTTCATTTTTTGCCCTGCCACTCAGACTGCACACAAATACTAGGAATATATTTTAATTTCAAATCTGACGTGTGACATCTGGTAACCCATTTATTGCTAATGAAGTTTTCACAGGGAGCAGCAGTCACCAGTATCTCATTGTATTTTTCAGTTGCCAAAGTATTGTTACCTTTCATTGGCCCAGCATTTGTGCCACTTATCATAGGCTGTTTGGTTAGAAAATACAAGTAGCCCCACATAGAAATGAATGGAATGGTAAGTAACAGCAGATAGAATGGTCTAAACTTCTTATTGCAATCAGAAGTAATTGTAATTTATATTTAAAAATTATATAGGTATTCAAGAGAATGACTGGAGCTGGCAGAACCATCCAGTCCAAGTAGCTTGTCAGCAGTGCCGTCAGCCTCCCTCTCTGAGCCTCCTTACCTCTTTCTGGTACACTAGCTTCTTCCACTTGCAGTGCTCAGTGCAGTTTCGCAGTTCCCCTTCTCCAGATTTGCTTATAGGGAGGAAATTAGTCGTTTATACTATAGCGTAATTTGACAACACTAACTAAAGTCTCAAAATCCACAAGATCTTATGACATCACCACATACATAATCTAATGAGGTTCCCAGCAATGTTGTGAGCCTGACAGGACAGGCATTTTTTTACTTCTTCATTATCATTATCATTTTTTATATGAAGAAAATGAGTCACAGGTTAAGAGAAAAGCTAAAGACTCCATAGCTCATAAGAGGTAAACTCATGTACTGATTCGGATCTTTCAGTTCCCATCACCTTGCTCTTCCACTGTGTTAGTCTGGCTTTCACCTGAGTCAGTGTATCTCCTCCCTCAAATAGATCGTGGAGGTATGGAAGTGGGTATTCTCAACCCGATCCCACTTAAAGAAATTCCAGACATTTATGAATGAGTGCAAGGAGTATTTTATTAGATAATATCCTGTTGGGCACTCCTTAACTACACTAGCCCTGAATGTCTGGAAAAATACACAGTCTAATGAATAATTCTCGAGCTGTATTTTACGAGTCTGTCATACTTAGTTTGGGTTTTGATGCCTCAGAAGAGCCAAATGAAAGCATTTCAGCTGAGGGCACTTTGGTCATTTGTTGGATTTGGTTTTGCCTATTAATCATGATTAGCAGCATACAAGCCAGAGTTGCAAATTAAGACGAGAGTAGGGCAGTGATTTTAAAACATTACTGTGCATCAGAACTACCTGGAGGGCTCATTAAAACATAGCCTGCTGGACCCCACCCACAGAGTTTCTGATTCAGTAGGTCTGGAGTGGGGCTTGAGATTTGCACGCCTAAGGAATTCCCAGGTGAGACTGATGCTGCTCTTCCTGGGACCACATTTCAGAACCATTGCTAGAAGGGCTTTGTAGGTGAGAGAAGCATCTAACGCTGTATTGTCCAATTTGGGAATCAGCCCCAAGTGATGACTGAACTCTTGGAGTGTTCAGCTACTTTCAACTGAGATGTGCTGGAAACATAAAACTATATTCCTAATTTTTAAGAATTGGTACCAAAACAAAGGTAAAATATTTTCATTTTTATATTGATTACATGTTTAAAGGAAATTGGAAATATTGGATTAGATAATGTATTATCAAAATTAATTTCACCTGTTTCTTTTTACTTGTTTAGTGTGGCTACTAGGAAACTTTTAATTACATATGTGGTTCACATAAAATTTCTTTTGAATAGCACTGACCAAAAGAATTGGAAAATAACAGTGGGATTAATAAGCCACAGAAAATACAAATCCCAAAAGCTGCGTAAGTGCTTCAGGATCCAAAGAAAATAAATCTGTTGGTCAGATTTAGTCTCAGGGCTCCACTTTATACACAAGACATTTGCTGCCATAATTATTAAATGTAGAAGCCATACAGTATCTACCATTTGACCTTTCTTTCAGCATTAATCAAATGCCTCATTATAATTCTTGAAATAAATGCATTAGATTAAAATAATGAAAAGTGTTTCTGCTGAATTTCTGAATGGAAAAAATTCCATTAGTTTTTGAAGTTCTGAGCTTTCCTTCATTAAGTTTCACTTATCCTTCCATTACAGAAATCATATTGTAAAATTTATATTTTCAAAGTGCTTTTATGTCTTCCTAAGACTTCACTGTTTACCTTTAACAACCTATGAAACAGAAGTGAGAACAAGGGCATTTCCATTCTAAATATGTTGTAATATCTAAAGGATAACAAAGAGGTTAAATTACCTGTGTATGATTGTGTCAGTGGTTAGTGACAGAGCAGACTCTGACAGAGCTCTTGTTCAGTGCTTTCTCTAAGAGACTATTCTGCTGTCTCTCAGTTTTTACAGTATTTGGATGTTTAAAAAAAAAAAAAGTAGCATACAAAACTGTGCTTTAAAAAAAAATGTAACTCGGGGCGCCTGGGTGGCTCAGTGGGTTAAGCCTCTGCCTTCGGCTCAGGTCATGATCTCAGGGTCCTGGGATCGAGCCCCGCATCGGGCTCTCTGCTCCACGGGGAGCCTGCTTCCTCCTCTCTCTCTGCCTGCCTCTCTGCCTACTTGTAATCTCTGTCTGTCAAATAAATAAATACAAACTTGAAAAAAAAATGTAACTCTGATAAAATCAAACATTACCTTTACAGAATTCATTTTCATAGGACAAAAGTCCATTTACCCTTCAAAACCAATGTAATACTTCAAAATATTATTCTAAATAATATATTACTGTGAGGTTCTTTTATAATACTCTGCCTTGGCCTCTGTTTTTTTTTTTTATCTGGGCAACTGAATCCCATTAACTATTTGCTAAGCTTTAAAAAGTTGTTTTTCCCCCACAAAGAAATCTGAAAGTAAGTTTGTTTTGTATGAGTTATTTTAACAATAACACACTGTGCCACTTTTTACATAGGATGTTATAATCCTGACTCCCTAACTGCAGGGCATGCTTGTAATTTTGATTTGCAGCCATGAAACAATCCTTTCACTTGGAATTGCCAATGAATTACACAGGTGATGCCCGAGAGGTTCATGGTCTAGAAACCAATCAAGCTAGTCTAGATTAAGGCTGAAATCTATACCTTTGACCTCAATAACCTAGGGTCATAACCAGCTATCCAAATGCTGTGCTGGGAAAATATTTCTTTGAGTAGATAATCTAAAAAATGGGGAGAAAAACCAATGTCACTGTGATGTAATATTCTTACATAGAGTTTATTTATCTTCAGTAAAAGGTAAAATTCATTTTGTTTTTAAGAAAAAGCCTTCTTGTATTTAACTATCAAATCTTATTAAATCATTGTGGCATTAATAACATCCATATCAATAGATAGATGTTGGCAGATTTAATGATTTATCAGTAGGTCATTTCTACTTGTTAAGCCATCATTGCCTTTGTCTTTAAAAGATATATACCTGTTCCAAAGAAAGGTTATAAAATTTCAGTGTTTCAGGAAATTTCTTTAACCATTTACCAGTTCCCTGAGAATGCAGGGGTCTAGAGGAGCTAAGTGACTGGTTCAAGGTCACTTAGTGAATGAGAAAGCCAAAATTAGAATCCTAGTCTCCTTATACATTGTGTAGGACCAATTTGTAGAATATCATTCAAAAAGTATTTCTACTGCAATCAGAACATTGGGCAATTTGAGGAAACATATACAATATGGGTAATATTTGATCCTTCTAGCTCGTATGATTATGTGATTTCTATAATGTTAAAATTTTTAATCTGAAATGAATTGCCATGTGGCCAGTAAATTCTTTTTTTTTTTTTAAGAGTTTATTTACTGGAGAGAGAGAAGGGGAGCAGGGACAGAGGGGGAAGCTGGCCCCCCGCTGAGCAGAGAGCCCGATGTGGGGCTCGATCCCAGGACCCTGAGATCATGACCTGAGCCGAAGGCAGAGGCTTTACCAACTGAGCCACCCAGGCACCCCTGGCCAGTAAATTCTAACATAAAACTAATAATACATATAAATTCTATAATAATATCATAATTTCTTAAGAGTACAAATTAATTAATGCTCCCTTTCTTTCCCAGTAACTTTCCTCATACCCCTTAAAGTGGAATGTGAAATGAAATAGGCAGTTTCTGCTGCTGATTTAAAGTCTCAGAGAAGCAAATATGACATGATTTAACATATAAAATTTGGGATTTTGCTCACAAGTTGGGTAAAACAGCTGTTGATGGAGATGCCCACATAGGAGCTGCCTTTTTCATTTATTGAAAAAGAAAAGCTTGTGAACAGTCTCCAAGAGTCCTATTATTAAAAATGATGTTTCCTCCCTTTTGATGAATGGCTGAGATGCTGATCCTTTGAAATATGGTTATGATTCCCTTGGGGAAATTCTATGAGTATCTAAGTTGAGGAATTTGGGAGTATAAGAGAACTGGAGTTTATTTATATACAAGCTGGATTTATTTTCCTTTTCTCTTAGTCTGTGCTCTTTCAACTCTTTCTAGGCTCACTAAAGCCTTCCATGACCCTCTGTTTTTAACATAAGAATATTTTCTACTAACACCAACAGGTCAAAGGACAATTTCTAGCATATGATTAGACTTAATGACATATATCTTATCCCTCCTGTTTCTCTTTTCTTTTTGAGATTAAAAAAATTGAAAATACAACAAAAGACAGCCAAGAGTTTAGTACAGAAAAAGAGTAGGAAGAAATATCATAGGAATACAGGGAGTTGTTTGGGGGCTTGAGATATTCATCACAAGTGAAATATTTGAACTGTAATTTATGATATATAGAAGCATCTGAAGTGGAGAGAAATGGAATTGTAATTTAGTGTTACATTATTGATATTGAAGTACTGAATAATTCTAATAAGCAAAAATTTAGGATTCCCATTTTACCTTCCTTGAAGTGTATACCCTAACTTGGAAGGAACTTCTGAATTTCCTTTCGTAAACCTGAGTTCTTTCTATTCTTGGGCTATTTTGGAAAGCAGAGGGGAGGGCTAGTTGAGGATGGCAGAACATTTAACCACCATCACCACAGTTGGTTACCATTTGTTATGTGCAGAAATAAGAAGGCAGTTCTATTTTCATTTCTTGTGAAAACAGGCCACAATGAATGATGTTGACTTGGGAAGAGGGCCAGAAGCCATTGTTTACTGCTTAGACATATCATATAGCCATTCATTAAGTTTAAGGACACTGAATCTTGAGCACTTATTTAGTATGCATAAATAATCGCAACAAAATATATTGTGTGTTCTAAGAGAAATATTCACCTAGGAATTGAAGAGGTAAACGAAATCATCTCCCAGAAAAGTATTTAACATAGAGAGGTTAGTCTAGGATTGCCAGTCATTCTCTCGTGCATCTGATTTAAAAGCATTTCTGGTCACTTGCCCCCATGGTGCCAAGCTCTCTGCCATACTTCCTTCTTCATGGCTGTCAGGATTACCATGATGGAGGAGAGTACCACCAGAAGGGCTTAGATGCTTCATTAAAAGGCATGAGGGGGGCGGGGGTGAGCATGAATAAGGACAAGACTATAATCCAAAGTTTATTGGGTCTAAGCAACTTAGCCATTATCTCCAAATAATGTGTAGGGCAACTTCCAGTCAAGATAAAGACAATGAGCTAAGCAATCATGGACATTACCCTTCTTTCTTGAAACACATAAAATATCAGATCACAGCTCTGAGTAAGAATTGAGACCACATGTGGCACCTGGGTGGCTCATTCGGTTAAGCGTCTGCCTTTATTTAGCTCAGGTCATGATCACAGGGTCCTTAGATCAAGCCCCACATTGTAGGGCTTCCTGCTCAGTGGAGAGCCTGCTTCTCCCTCTCTCTGCCCCACCTCCCAGCTCATGTTCTCTCTTTCTCTAACTCTCGATCTTGCTTTCAAATAAATAAATAAAATCTTTAAAAAGAAGAAAGAAAAAAAGAATTGAGACCACATGGGCCAGAGAAGAACCAATACCAGTTACACAACCAAGAGAAAGTTTTAATGAGTTTACCAGGATGGAAGTCAAAACCATTAGACGCAGGCACTAAAGGCAAGTGAAACCGGCTTTCCTGGTTAAAGGCAGAGACTGCAAAATTACTGCCTATTGTGACCAAAGACTAGATAACTTCTGCAGACCAGCTAAAATTTGGAGAATGGGCAGGAAGCCTAATCTGCATTATCTGAAGAAAAAGTATGGCATTGGAAACTAGGCTGAGAACTAGTATTAAAAACTTATCCAGATCAAGTGACTATTGTATACCCAAGCAGAAATTTCACAGGCTATGATCATCCAGACACCAAGCCTCCTAAAGAAGTTAATACCACTACAGATTAACTCACAAAGATTACAAAATTTAAGATGTAGGTAAATGCCAAGCAGAGGGTCCGTAGATGAATCAAATAGAATCTACATGAGAAGAGCTATGAACTACAAATAGGAAAGCAATTGGATAGGGGCTCTTAACATGCAGATGTTCAAAATGTTTAAAGAGATAAGGGTACAAATAGACCCCATAAAATAAGAACAGAAGGTTAAGAAGTAAGAACAAGTGGATTTGAAAAAGAAACAAGTAGAAACCCTAAAAATTTTACTGCCAACTTCTATGATTCAGTGAATCACAAATGGATACTAACAGTTGTTCCCGTAGAATGCCTCATTCATTACTGAGAGAAAAAAACACATAGGAGCAGAAACAGTTGTTTTCTAAAGTTTGAATTATAAAATAAGAGCAATAAAGAGAATGACTTTTGAACAGGATGTTTTATTGAGCTGCCCAGCACTCCAAGCAAATGACTTACAAACACTACTCTACTCTTCTAGATATTTGAGAAAGATACTTTGATAGAAGATTATTCTAAAATTACTTTGTCTTTTAGTTCTCTCTTTATTATCATAGGAAACTATGGGTTTTTTTTCCTTAGATTGAAAACTCATTAAAAAAAGGAGCTTGTAATGAACAATTTAATTAGATTGGTTTTGGTTTGCCTAAAAGCTTAAGAAGGTATTAATATTCTAATCAAAAGTCTTGGGGAGGGTGCCTGGGTGGCTCAGTGGGTTAAGCCGCTGCCTTCGGCTCAGGTCATGATCTCAGGGTCCTGGGATCGAGTCCCACATCGGGCTCTCTGCTCAGCAGGGAGCCTGCTTCCCTCTCTCTCTCTGCCTGCTTCTCTGTCTACTGTGATCTCTCTCTGTCAAATAAATAAATAAAATCTTTAAAAAAAAATCCCTTTAAAAAAAAAGTCTTGGGGAAATATTCTTAGAAAGAAACAGAGGAAAAGACTGAAAGATGAAGGGAGGGAGGGAGGGAAGGTAGGTAGTAGGTAGGAAGGGAAGAGGAAAGAAAGAAAAGGAAACCTTCCTTCTTAGGCTTATTTTTAAGAATAAAGGAAGCTATCAAAGAACACAAGGTATCTACAATGAAAGCAAGCAGTGGATAAATGTAGGGTGGCCACTATGAGCCAACCTAGTGTTTACAGCAGACCGAAAGTTCCCACCTGACTCCTGGCCAGTGTATTCAGCTGTTTAAGATGATTTTTTTACTCATACTTTGAAAGAACATCCTGGTATTTTTAGCCTTTTATGGCAACAGAAAAAACTTACCAATGATAAACGTTTTTTAAAAAAAGGACCTTTTTTTTTTTTTTTGAGCCATGGCTAGGTCAACATTTGCCTTGCATTAAAAAAATAATAGTAAAAATGTAAAAAAAAAAAAACATTTATTAAACGCATTCTGTTTGAAATTTGGGTTATCTCATTTAATTCCTGTAATAATCATCTACACTAAGAATCACTGTTCCCATTCCTTCAATGGGAATAATATAATAAATATATAAAAATAAAATATAATAATAAATAAGGGAACTGAGGCTTATGTTCAGAGAAATAGGGTGACTTACCCATAGCCATACAGATTTCTAAGTGGCAGAGGAAGATTCCATTATAAGTGGTTTTTTTTTTAAGATTTTATTTATTTATTTGACAGAGAGAGAGATCACAATTAGGCAGAGGCAGGCAGAGAGAGAGGGGGGGGGGGGGGGGAGTAGGCTCCCTGCTGAGCAGAGAGCCCAATGTGGGACTCGATCCCAGGACCCTAAGATCATGACCTGAGCCAAAGTCATAGGCTTAACCCACTGAGTCATGCAGGCACCCCCTATTATAAGTGTTTTGACTCCACATCCCATTTCTTTCCCCCCCTAAGAAGAAATGGTGCTATGGAATCCATATAAGGCACAGAGCCTGTGTAAAAGATGTGGTGAGACCAAGAAATAGGGAGAGATGGACCCTCCTATGTTTTTTTATCATTATATCCTATCTGCCTAAAACTCTACTGGGAGAAGTCCTACAATGAAAAATAGCTGCTTTCTGGGACTTTTAAGTTTGCTCTTCCTAATAGATCACATCCCTTTCCTTTGGCTCCTCATCAAAACAGCATCCTTAGGGGTGCCTGGGTAGCTCAGTGGGTTAAAGCCTCTGCCTTTGGCTCAGGTCATGATCCCAGGGTCCTGGGATTGAGCCCCACATCCGGCTCTCTGCTCAGCGGGGAGCCTGCTTCCCTTCCTCTCTCTTGCCTGCCTCTCTGCCTACTTGTGATCTCTGTCTGTCAAGTAGATAAATAAATAAATCTTTTTTTTTAAAGCATCCTTTCAGCTTCAAAGAGAAAAGACCCTACTCTTTCCTACTCATTTATCATCAACCACAGGTGCCTACTAATCACAAGAGTTCCATTTCCCCTCTTTCCTGAGAATCCAGTTTCTCTAGGAAAGTCTATCAGTGGCAACAGTGCTGACTGAGAACAATATTCCTTGCACATCACTACGGCCCATGTCACCCTCATATCCAGTGCACATTCAGACCCTACACCACTGTTCAGAGGGTTGTGTGGTATCTGTAAATTTACAACAGCAGTTTCCCATGGATGATGCTGCAGACATTCATAAGGAGGGAAAAGTTCAAGTGATGACAGTCTCTTATCTACCTCGGCTGACCCACTGTCGCCTTTTAAGTTCTAACTCCTCTGTTTCCCATACATCCTCCAAAATCCAAATGCCATCTTCTCTGGGAAGTGCCCCTGATCACTACCCCCAGTCTCCCACCACACCAAGCTGGGTCAATGATAAATACAGACTATTCCATATGACCCTGTTATTCAGCACTGGAGATAATTCTGTCTTTAATGCTCTTGGCTGCCCCCACTGGTAGAATCAAATGCCTGAAAAGAGAATATGAACTTTTTCACTTTGCATCCCTAACTCCAACACATAGTAGGTGTTCAGTGAATATATGATAAGTGGATGATTGCCCACTGAACACACTATTTGCATTTATGCTTCCCTGTGCTTGCTCCCACTGTCTCTATCATCTAAAATTCCTCTCCTCTTTCTGATCCCATATTCAGATCAAATATGAGAAAATTTGTTTCCTTACCAGACAGGAAGTCTTGGTCATTACTTACATAAATATTTATGTAAAATGTTCTTCTAATTAGTATATTCAATGTGATGTCTGGAGTTTGTCAAGTGATATACACATTTAAATAATAAATGTCTGGAACGCCTGGAAGATTCAGTTCACTTAAACATCTGCCTTTGGCTCAGGTCATGATCCCAGGGTTCTGGGATAGAGTCCTACATTGGGCTCCTTGCTCAGTGGGGAGCCTGCCCCTCCCTCTGCCTGTTCCTCCCCCTGCTTATGCACTCTATCTCTCGCTCTCTCTCTGACAAATAAATAAAATCTCTAAAAATTAATTAATTAATTAATAATAAATTTCTTACTAAAATATCCAGTTATGTTTCCCTAGCTGTTCAGAGCAGGCTTCTATATATTAAACATTAATCAATATGGATCAGTGGGAACTGAAAAAGAAACCAACCTCATATTGTGAAGGAATTGGAGTCCAAAACTTTGTAAATTGGTCCTTTAAAATGCAAACTTTTTTCCATAGAAATTCTTTAATAAATGATGTTTATAGTTCCAGAATAATCAATAAAATTCTACTCATTCCAGACACAGTATTAATGGAACCAGCCTGAGACATGTACCTTAGATTTAGGGTCAAGAGAGAAAGAAGAGAAAGAGGAAAATTTCCCCCCTACTTTCAAGCACCCAAGCTCATGGCACCCAAGGGAGTCTAAAATATTAAGTTTATTCCTTCCTATCTGCTAGTGCCCTTACGGCCAAGCTGAAACAAATATTTACCTCTGTCCTAGTTTTCAGTTATGGAGTTCACCCAGGCTGCTTTTTAATCTTTGAGATTCTTTAACCTTGACATTTTCGCTTTTTTCCTAGGTAAAATCTAGCTGATCTCAACCAGATGTTAAAAGAACAAATAAGTAAATTAATACACATTTAGGCGTAAATGACTGCTAGCCCATAAACCTTTTATGAGGCATTTAATTTTTAATAGAGAATAGTTGTTTACCTAAAGGAATGCATACTTCTAAACTGGCATAATTTCAGTAACTTTAATAAAATAAACCAAAAAATCAGCAAAATGTAGGGAAATCCTTCTGGGTGAGGAAGAAATAGGTCATATCTCCCTGAGAGACTAGCCCTAGTTTCCATTATATTTATCCCTTCTTTTCATCATCTTCTGTTTTAGAAACCACATATTTCTAAAAGTACTGAGGATTTTTTTTTTTTTTGGTCTGTTCGGTTTGGTTTTGCTTTTGGTTTTGATTTTTCATCCAGGGTGAGACCCAGGTTAACATTAAGTATCTTCTATGAGATCCTTTCAGGAACAAAATGTAAATTACTTAATTAGCCCCGTAGAAACCAGTCTCAATATGCTATACTTACAGCTTTTAAGCTATATGCTATTTACTCATTCTTGTGTCCTCTGGCTGCATTATTTGTCGAACATTTAACAACTGTCCCCTGGAATAGGCTGGGGCCTCCATCAGTAAACAAGATTATTTGAAACAAGCCCTACCATCAAGAAGCTGACATACCAGTGGAGAAGACAGGTCAACAGACAATTATAATATAGTGTCAATCCAAAGTGCCAAAGTGGCTTAGAAAATGGAACATGCCCAGACAAGTCAGAAGGGCTCCACAGAGGATGTGACATTTGCTTGTTTGTGGATACTAATGCTCCCATGAATGAAAAGAGAAGAAAAAAAATTTTCAATTATGTAAGGCTGAGTATAAAAGGAGGAGATAATGGGGACATGAAGCCAAAACCTTAGATAAGAATAACTACCTCTTGGGAGAGGCAAAGAGGCCACTTAAGAAACTCTTTCTTCTTAGTGTTCTCTCTTAAAATCTGGCTACTTGAGTCTCATCCCTCTCACAGCACGACTTTACACCAAGATGAACACTAGCTGGGTGCTTATATTTGTCCAGCTCTCCTGGATGCCAAGCACAGCTATCCTGGGAAGATTAGTAGTGTCTTATTTTGTCCAGGATACTTTGCTACAGCAGGAAAGCACAGCCATGCTCTTCTAGGGACCTGATCCTGGTGTAGCAGGAGGATCTGTACTCAGCACCCTTTCCCCACCCAGCGAGCCTCACCTGTGCGGGATGCTGAGCTTTTACCTCAGAGTGTGCCTGTGCCACATGGTGTGATGTTACTACCCTCATGGCATCCTCAGCCATCCTCCAGTGGGTTTTCTGATGGACTCTGCTAGGGCAGAATATGTTGATTTTCTAAATCACATAAATGAATAGCTTGATTACTTATTATGTAAATTATTGAAGCAAATATTTGCAGAAGTCTTTATGGAGCTCATTCCTGAGCATCTGATTCTACCGAAAATCTTAAAGAACTGCTACTATCTTTTTTTTTTTCTTTAATTTTTTTTTTTTAAGATTTTATTTATTTACTTGACAGAGAGAGATCACAGTAGACAGAGAGGCAGGCAGAGAGGGAAGCAGGCTCCCTGCTGAGCAGAGAGCCCGATGCGGGACTCGATCCCAGGACCCCGAGACCATGACCTGAGCCAAAGGCAGCGGCTCAACCCACCGAGCCACCCAGGCGCCCAAGAACTGCTACTATCTTAAGGCCCCATGAAAGACGTATTTTATTGATAATCCTGACCTATTCTGCTCACTTGACATTCTTGTTACACAGATGGTTAACCTCAGAGTTCACTCCAGAAATGGCTGGCAAGCACATAAGTTAGGAGATTCAGTCTCTTGTGCTAGACTGAGTTTGAAGTTAAAGAATAAAGTGGGTATTGCCTGAAGTGGCCTGGGAAACCATGACAAGGATACTGTTCCACAAACTTTTGAGCCCTCCCCCTTATCCCTTCCTAAATCAGTTCCCACAATGACCAATTTCCTCCGTAACCTAGAGGCAGCTATTCTGACAAGTTCAGGGAAGATGCTAATAAGTTTATATTTAAGTAAAGATTGTGAAATGAAAGAAATGGTTTGATAAGTAAGATACAGATGTGTCACATTTCTAAGGTTAAAGACAAATTAATTAGCCTTGTCTACTTCTGGAAAAACTCAAGTCTTCCTCAATAACTAATTTAATTCAGTGTTATTTTCTGAGATTTAGATTAGGAGTTTTTTAATTAATTTAGAAGCTAGGATTTACTTCTAGAAAAAATGCAAAGGACCTAGATAAGTTTATTCACATAGGATCCCCACTTTCATTTGTCTGGAGGGTATTTATCACTTCCTAGAAAAGCAATATGTTCTAAAAACTGATTCAATGTGTAAATTAGACTTTCTTGGTTCAGTTTTTCTCCAAAAAATATGATCTGTTTTTTCCTAAGACTAAAGTTGAGTTACAGTATTTATGATCGAAAAATAAAACTATATGTTTATAACTGAAAGTTCAATTTTTTTTTTACCTCTTCATTTTTATTTTCTTTAGGTGCATCCGGCCTAGTGTCTAAGACTAATTAATAACCCAAGAGATCAAAATGATTCTCAACTCTTCCACTGAAGATGGTATTAAAAGAATACAAGATGACTGTCCTAAAGCTGGAAGGCACAATTACATATTTGTCATGATCCCTACTTTATACAGTATCATCTTTGTGGTTGGAATATTTGGAAACAGCCTGGTAGTGATTGTCATTTACTTTTACATGAAACTGAAGACTGTGGCCAGTGTTTTTCTTCTGAATTTAGCACTGGCTGATTTATGCTTTTTACTGACCTTGCCATTGTGGGCTGTCTACACTGCTATGGAATACCGCTGGCCTTTTGGCAATTACCTATGTAAGATTGCTTCAGCCAGTGTCAGTTTCAACCTCTATGCCAGTGTGTTTCTACTTACATGTCTAAGCATTGATCGTTACCTAGCTATTGTTCACCCAATGAAGTCCCGCCTTCGGCGCACAATGCTTATGGCCAAAGTCACCTGCATCATTATCTGGCTGCTGGCTGGCTTGGCCAGTTTACCAACTATAATCCACCGAAACGTATTTTTCATCGAGAATACCAATATCACGGTTTGTGCTTTCCATTATGAATCCCAAAATTCAACCCTCCCCATTGGACTGGGCCTAACCAAGAATATACTGGGTTTCTTGTTTCCTTTTCTGATCATTCTGACAAGTTACACTCTTATTTGGAAGACGCTAAAGAGGGCTTATGAGATTCAAAAGAACAAGCCAAGAAATGATGATATTTTCAAGATAATTATGGCAATTGTGCTTTTCTTTTTCTTTTCCTGGGTTCCCCACCAAATATTCACTTTTCTGGATGTACTGATCCAGCTGGGCATCATACATGACTGTAAAATTGCAGATATTGTTGATACCGCCATGCCTATCACAATTTGCATAGCTTATTTTAACAACTGCCTGAACCCTCTCTTTTACGGCTTTCTGGGGAAGAAATTTAAAAAGTATTTTCTCCAGCTTCTGAAATACATCCCCCCAAAGGCTAAATCCCACTCAAGCCTATCAACAAAAATGAGCACACTCTCCTACCGCCCCTCAGATCATGGAAACGCATCCACCAAGAAGTCCGCCTCATGTGTTGAAGTTGAGCGGCACACTTGAAACCTGTCAGAGAAGTAATCTTGTGAAAGAAGGAGCAAGAAAAACCTTCCTCTATGGCACTTCACTACCAAATGAACATTAGCTACTTCTCAGAATTTAAGAAGAAAAAGGTTTTATGGTCTCAACGAACCATTCCAAAGCTCCGAACAAAAGCTTTTCTTTCCCTGTGCAGCAAAAGCAAAGCCAGATTCTGCATTAGATAGATGAGGGCCACTCAAAGAATGATGTCAGAAACTGGATGAATGTGTTGATTGGAAAAATTTTACTGGCAGAAATGCCATCTCCCCAGTCTGCTCTTTTTCTGCTATTTTTGATTTCCACATAAAGGTATTTGGAATATGTTAAACCCTGAGAGGGGCAACAGGGGATCAGAGCACAAGCCAGCTCTGTCCAATTTCCAAAGGGCAGTAAAGCTTTTGTTCCTATTTACCTATTAGCAACTCTGACCCACTTGTACCTGCTACTGCACATTTTGTACATAGACCTGCTAAGCAGTAATCGTCAAGTGTCAGAAACTTTTGTGAAATTCAACTAATGTCTTATAGATTCACACTGCCAAAATATGCCAGCTAATAGGTTTATTTGTATATAGATACTAAAAAGTCAGGTACAACCCAAGTAGTAGTGTCTTCCTAGTCATATCAATTTTGTTTCATATCTGAGAAGTATATATATTTTGTGGTAAAAAGATTATATATCATAAAGTATGCCTTACAGTTATAAAAAATATATGTTCTATCTGTATAACTATATCTCTAAACTGTTGTTACTTGATTAAAATCTGGCAAACATTTACATTAAAATAATTTTATTGTAATGTATTTAATCTTCATTACTTATAATGGATACTGATTTATTTTTAAAATGTCAAATATAACTATGAACACATTTCCATTTAAATTTCAATACAACAGATAGTTTAATGCTATTGCTTATAGATTCTATATTCTGCCATTGAAAAGGTAAATACTACATTTTATTCCATCTTAGTCCAGCATGTAATAAATACACCCTTTTGAGTTTTTCTTTTTCATGCAACAAAGAAAAAAAACCTCATTTCTGGGGCGCCTGGGTGGCTCAGTGGGTTAAAGCCTCTGCCTTCGGCTCAGGTCATGATCCCAGGGTCCTGGGATTGAGCCCCACATCGGGCTCTCTGCTCAGCAGGGAGCCTGCTTCCCCCCTCTCTCTCTCTCTGCCTGCCTCTCTGCCTACTTATGATCTCTCTCTGTCAAATAAAAATTTAAAAAAAAAACTCATTTCTTGTAACACTAAAATAAAACATTTTATACATAATTTTTTAATAATAGGACTTTTCTAATTACACACGTGATCACTGTAGGACACAAAGATATATGAAAGCATAAAAATAAGTTTTATTTAGTTCTCCTGCTTAAAAATTGCCATTTTTAACATTTGGGTACATTTTCTTCTTCTTTTCTTGTATTCATTATACACACATACATATACAAATCATGATATTTGAGTCAGAATATGTATAGTACTTTGTATACAGATTTTTTACTTAATGTAATAGCTTGTTAGCTTGCTACACCATTAAATATTTTTCTAAAACATTTTAATAATTGAATAACATTACAAAATACAAACACATTCTGATAGAGTTAGCTAATCCTGAAACTGGAACATTTAGCTTTTTCTGATTTTTCAGTATAGTAAATTGCACTGTGATAAATGTTCAAGTACTGAATCTGATAAATTTCTCAATGCAGTTCTAGAAGTTGTACAACTGAGCATACAGATATAAGTATTTTTAATACTCTTAATACATATTACCAAATATTTTCCAGAAAACTTATAACAATTTATAATACTACCAACTATGTATGAACATATCTCACTGCAGTCCCAGCAGCATGGAATATTCACTAGATTTAAACAAAAAGGAAATTTTACTGTAATTCAGGTACTGCATGCAAGAACTGGGATGCACATGCCCTAAAGAAAGTACTGTAGTATTTCTTCTCCCCTTAGGCAGTTGCCTCATATTTCTCCCTAGAGGACTCACTGGCTTGGAAGTCCACACGGAGCAGGCTGATGTGATCATCTGACTCAATAAACCGTGGCCAAAAGATGAGGTGATGTATGAAATAGTCGATGGAAGCTATGCTTGGGAGCGGGCATTGAGAGAGCCATTGGTGGGCTGGACAGAATCTCCACAAAGCAGCCTATTACACTCACATTCCCAAGGATATAGAATTTATTTGATAATAAATGTGGTTACATATGTCTCATATTATCTTCCTTTTACATTGTTTTGAATTTCACTAATATAATACCAGCCACTAACTCCAAAGTTGTTACTATTTTCACAAAGTATCACCTCTAAAAAAAAAATTCTTATCCCAAATTATAGTAAAAACTTATCCTATTTGAATTCCCTACAAGTCAAATGTATATATAACCTGCTCATTTTTTTTATTCAATAGTCATCTTAATCTAAATGATTACAAGTACTTCAAACTTGCCAAACCATTTGGTAAGTTACAGTTGTTAAGCTTTCTGGCAGATAATTGTATTTAGATACCCTCCATCTCATCTGTATTTGTTAGATGGCATGAATAACATGTTCCAAGCCTTGTTTTCATTTTAATTTAATCAAATTATATTATTGTGATTTTTTTCCCAATCCCATTTTGTGAAATAGACATTGGTAAGTTCAGTGATTAATATTGTTTTTTCAGGAAGACCAACTTAATGTTGTAGACTCTACTTACCAAAATGTTAGGATGAGATGCCATAATTTACTCTTCACAGACATCATCAGAGGTTAGGGGAACTCCGTATTTTTTTGGATTATTTTTAAAATTTATGCTGAAAGGAGTATTTACCATAAGAATATAGGTGCCAAATCATCCCAATATGCATTCCAGTGGTAAACATTTCAATCAGCTGCTGTGGGCAGTATGAAAGAGAGCCAAGTAAGAAGCAGCCTGATTGGCAAGCCAGGGAAAGGCTCACAGAGATCTGATACCACAGATTCTCAGTTTTATAACTCTATTTTCTGGGCCTTTTTTTCCCCCAACAGAATATGCCAACCTAGGGAACCAGAGAAGCGAAAACAGATTCAGACAAATCACAAAAGTGAAGTGAGTGAAGAAAATGACTCCCAGGGAATTTTGGCTATTGTATAAAAGATGATTTCCCAAGGATAGAGAAGAAAGTAAATCAGGAACAGATGAGACTGAGAAATGAACAGAAGCATGGAGGCAACCATGCACTGTCTCAGTGCTCAGGGTGCAACCCTCACAAATGAACTACGTACAGAGGTTTAGGTCCCCAGGATCATGTGTATCCACTGGATCCAGAATAACCACAGCAAGATAGAACTTAAATATTAAGGAAGGAAGCAAGTTATAAACAGTAGACAATGGTATGGGGAAAGATTCAACTTTGATTTTTATATATTTAAGGCTTCATGATGGGAGAGAAAAGATCTCTAGAACCACACTGGAGGCTTTGATGAGACTGAAAAATAAATGTAACAGGATAAGAAAATGGAAGAGGTGGAACATCAGAGCTAATGGTTAAAGAGATCTTTCATATTTAAAAATCTGATTGAATCAGTTAAAATATGACATCTGTATATCCACTATTGTCTGATATATTTGTATAGTGAACACCTGTGGAACTATTTACACAGTTCTCCTTCACCCCTTATCATAGGAATTTCCCCACCTCACCCAAGGACAGGACCACCTCAGAATGAGCCATTTTCCTACCTAATCCTATCCCCAGGCCACAGTTAATCGGTTGAGGCTTGAAGTGAACCAATCACAGATTTTTTTTTCCCCTAAGCATCTTTCAAACAAATACTGATGAACAGCTGGCCCTTCCCCAATGCTGGAAGTTGTAAAATGTAAGCCTGGATTTTATTAGCAACCATGTCCTCAGTGAGAATGAAGTTAAAAGGCAAAAAACCTTGAGATGCTTGAGTCCTTGATTTTACCTATGCCAGATGCCCATGTCATACTTCAGAATCCATGTCTTTAATCAAGGAACAGAATATAATGACCTATAGTGTGACAACTACATACATTCCTTCCCACTTGACCAATAAGAATTTCCTCTCTGATGGCCAATAGACACATGAAAAGATATTCAACATCAGTAATCATTAGGGAAATGCAAATCAAAACCATAATGACAGATCACCTTATGCTATCAGAATGGCTAGAATCAAAAAGACAAGAAATAATAAGTGTTAACAAGGATGTGGGGGGAAAAGGAGCCCTTATGCACTACTGGTGGGCATGTAAATTGGTTCAGTCACTGATGAAAACAGTAGGGAGAATCCTCAAAAAATTAAAAATAAAAGTATCATATCCATTAATTCAACAAAGAAAACAAAAACACTAATTTGAAAAGATATATGCACCCATATGTTTATGTTTATGGCCGCATTATTTACAACAGCCAAGTTATGGCAGCAACCCAAGTGTCTACTGATAAATGAATGGATAAATAAGATGTAATATATATATACGTATACACATACACACAAACACGCACACATATACATATACATATGTATGTACATGGAATGGAATGGAATATACTCAACTGTAAAAAAAGAATGAATGATGCTATTTGCAACAACATGGATGAACCTAGAGAGTATTATGCTATGGGAAATAAGTCAAACAGAGAAAGACAAACACTATATAATTTCACTTGTATGTGGAATCTAAAAAACAACAAACAAAAAGGAAAAACAGACCCACAAATACAGAAAAAAAAAAACTGATGGTTGCCAGAGGGGAAGTAGGTGAGGGGATGGGGAAAATGGGGGAAGGGGCATAGGAGATACATTTTTCCAGTTATGGAATGAATAAGTCATGGGAATGAAAGGCATAGCATAGGGAATATCGTCAATGGTATTATATTAGTATGTATGGTAACTACACTGTGGTGAGGCATAGCATAACATGTAGACTTGTTGAATCACTATGTTGTACACTTGAAACTAATGTCACATTGTGTGGCAACTATACTTCAGTTAATAAATAAAATTTAAAAATTTTTTCAATTTTTAAAAAAAGATCTTCCTTTTAATAATGGCTAGCACAGGGACGCCTGGGTGGCTCAGTTGGTTAAGCAGCTGCCTTCGGCTCAGGTCATGATCCTGGCGTCCTGGGATCAAGTACCACATTGGGCTCCTTGCTCGGCAGGGAGCCTGCTTCTCCCTCTGCCTCTGCCTGCCACTCTCTCTGCCTGTGCTCGCTCTCTCTCTCCCTCTCTCTCTGACAAATAAATAAATTTTAAAAAAAATAATGGCTAGCACATCACTCACTGGCCATCTAGCAGGGATGATAACAATCTGGGTCCCAAAATATCTTGGTCCCTAACTTAATAAAGGATCCTATTGACTGTCCCTCTTTCAAATGTCTCCTTACGAGAGGGTGAAGACTAGGATCTCCAATGTAGTAAATGCATTAGAAGGGAAGAGGTGTGGAGATATGAAAGAATTTATAGTTGGATGGGACTAAAGGAACTTACTGATAGTACCTACTGTTAAAAATTATTGTAAATGGAGCTCTCTCCCTGAGGTAGCACACTGATAAAAACACTCTGCGTTGCCCACAAAATTATAATAAGTATTATCTAGACCATGAAATGGTGGTACAGCTAGGAAATGAGTATTCTGTATCACCTGAGAGCTCCAATACATTCCCCTCTCTCTCTGTGATCTGGATGTTCTCTAAATCTCTTCAACCTGCAAATATCACATCCTACCCTGCCCAAATCCAATGAACAAGGCCTTCATTCAGCAAGTTGACCTACCTTACTTGACAAATGAGATCCAAAATATAAATAAGGTCAAAAATATAAATTTTCATAGTCATAAAGAGCCAGAATTAGGTTACTGTCTTTTTCGAAAAACAATAAGTTAAAATGAGCAAATTCAGCTTTTAACAGTATTTAATTCTGAGTCACACATATACAAATAAGCTTTGTATAGTAACCCTCTAAGAGTTTAAATACCTAAGATTTACCCTTCAAGCAGTATCATAGGTTATCTATGTGCACAAGAGATGTAAACTTGATGAATAAATACTCATTTTGAAACTTTTTAAAGATTCATTTATTTATTTTAGAGAGGGGAGATAGAGAGAGAGAGAGAGAGAGAGAGAACGAGCACACATGTGGAAGAAGGGGCAGGGTGGGGAGAGAGATTGAGAATCTTAAGCAGACTCCCTTCTGAGCCTGGACCCTGATGCAGGGCTCAATCTCACCAGCCTGAGATCATGACCTGACCTGAAATCAAGAGTCTGATGCTTAACTGACTGAGCCACCCAGGTACCCTTAATTTTGAAACTATTAAAAGCCAGTTTGCTATCATAACTGCTTCAAATATCAAAATGGTGATGAGCCATATATGCCCCTGAGTCCATTTCTTCATTCTTTCCATGTCTTAATAAGCTTTCCTTGAAAAACTGAACAAGATGAAAAATAGTAATCCTGGCTGACCCTCCCAGTGAGTTGGGATGTATTTCATGGAAACTCTTGCCAAGCCTGATGAAGTTCTGCTATGCCATATCAGCACACACAGTTGTTAAATGATAATTTTCACAAAATAAGCTTCAATTCTGCTAAATGGCAGAGCACAGGCTGGGATTAGCCAATAGCAAGAAGCCCTTATGGAGTTCATTGCAGAGAGGAAAACATCATACATGCAGATCTCTGAGCAGAGGTGTTATGAATCAACCAGCACTGTGTGATGGAAAAGCCCCCAGATCTGGATCTGCTTTGATCTGGCATGCTCCTGGCAGATATTGTTACAGCCAAGTTTCTGAGTAGTATTGAATGGACATAAAGCAAAGTATATTAGGCAGAGACTATAAAGCTGTACTTCAATTTTAATCACTGGAGACATGCACCAACAACAAGAAAGAGAGAGAAGAGAGTCTCCAAACATATAATCTGATGCCTTTACAAATACGTAAATGTGATTTTCATTCATTCACATAACAAGTGGATAGTAGGAAAGAAAAATAAAAAAGGAAGAGAAAAAAGAAAAGAAAAGGAGAAAAGAAGGAAGAGAGGGATGGCGGGAGGAGAGAGGTGGAGAAGGGAGGGAGGGAGGGAGGGAGGGAGGAAGAAAGGAAGGAAAGCACCTTTTCCCCTGATGATATCACCTTTATGGCTGCTCCTTGAGTCCCCTTATCTGTTCCACCTTCTTCCAGAAACAGCCACCCATTTCCATTTGGTGCCCACCACTTTCCCACATTTAGTCCAGAGTCTGATAGAGCTCTACACCCACTGCCAACACATCCAATATGGAATGTGACAAGATCTAACCAAATCTGCCCATCATATTCCCCTGACTGCAATAGGATGGGCACATAAACTAAATGGAACCAGTGAAGATGACTCTCCTGATTTTGAAAGGGGCTATAAGACAAAAGTCTTTTTCTTTCTTACATAGACCTGTAGGTGGATATGAGGAGCAGTTGCAAATATTTGGTCATTCCAAAGGGAGAAGGAAGAACTTTCTGGAGTTTTCACTGGAAGCCTAAGAATGAAGCCAATGTATGAAGCCAACATATGGAAGGCTAGACTAAGAAATGGGGAGAAACCAAGTCCTTATGATATTAAAAGTCTGTGCCAGAAGCTAGCATTACTCTCCAGACTTCTTTTCTCTTAAGCCAGTTAAGAATGGGTTTCCTGTCAACAATTATCTACCAAAGTCCAATCTCAAGCAAAATCTAAATTATAGCTGCCAGTTATCAAATTCTTACATAGAACAGTCACAGAGTTCTCTGTTTATATGTGTTATATTATTTAATCCTCACAATGATCAGTTTTATCAGTTCCATTATTATCAAATGAGACAAAAAGAGGCTTAAAGATTTTGTACAATCAATGCAAGATAACATTACTGGCAACTGCTAGAGCTGAAATTTGAACCCAGGCATTTTAACTTCAGAATCTGTGCTCTAATTTATTAAACTATGTTGCCTCCCTCCAAAAAAGGGGGGGGGGAGGCATCACAAAATATGAGTCATGTAGTCATGTAGGTACCTTCCAAAATATTGCCCACATCTGTTTGTTAAATCATTGTCAGTAATACTTTACTTTGTCTTAAACTCATACTTAACTGGGTTTCCAGCTAGAATTTCAACAGTCTTCGTCCTTAAAAGTTGGGCTCATTGATGGAAAGTACTAATTCACCTTACACAACATAACATTGGATTTTACATTTATTGTAATTTGATTTTGGATGAGCTTATACTGAGTCTAGAAAATAAACAGGCTATGTCTGCTAACCATCACAATAATTAGTTCAGTGCTCTCTGGTCCTTTCTGCACCCAAGATTTTAGCATTTCCTAAAAAGAAGGGGGAAGGGAATTCCTAAAATAATTTTCATGTCAAATTTTACCTTCTTACAACCTAATGGAATGATGTTCTTTTGAAAAAAACATTGTGGAGAAACTATATTACATTCTGAGATAGATTTCCTTTTAAGGCATACAGTTCAGATTTGGCAATAAATTTAGATGAAGAATATACCTGGAATAACGAAAACAAAAGTGTGATTTATTACAACTGTGCCCAGAAAATGGGAGGATAAAGATGAAAGATCACAGCCGTGAGTACTGAAGACAGTTCTAGGAGCATCATAGAAAATCACCTCAAAATGGTTGGTAGTCAAAACAGTGAGAAATAAGAAGAGAGTTGCAACTGATCAGGTAAAGCATGCTCACCACCTCACCTTTTGCTTCTAGTGCAGGGCAGATAGAAAGCAGTAGTTATATATGAAATATTAAAAAAACAATGCAATTCAACCACAATCTGGGAAAATTACCATGACAAGATGGAAGTTTCAGCAGCCAAGATGAATCAGAAAGTACTGATGAAACCTATCATGATGGGAAAGTGGGCATAGAGGTAGATAGATCAGTGATTCTCAACTGGGAATGAGTTTGTGCTCCAGGGCGTATTTGACAATGTCTGGAAGAATTTCTGGTTATCACAACTTGAATGAGGAAAGTGCTACTGACTGGCACCCAGCGTGTAGAGGAGATGCTGCTAATTGTCCTATAATGCACAGGACAGTTCCACAAAGAATTATCTAGTCAAAAATGTCATTAAGGCCAAAGTTGAGAACCCTTGCGATCAAGAAGGAAGAGGAGAGCACCATTCAAGCAGCATGTATTAGCAGCCATGCATGGTGGTAAATGACAAAATATCTGGTCTCCAATTTTTATGACCCCCTCTCATTTACCTGCTTTCCCCTTTTTTCCCCCTCTTTTATGTGCTTCCACTCACCTTATCAAATTTTACTGCATGTGAACTTCATCCAAACAATCTATTTCATGGAAAAACTAATAAAAAGTGCAGTGTCAGGGCACCTTGGTGGCTCAGTCAGTTCAGCTCAGGTCATGATCTCAGGGTCATGGGATTGAGCCCTGTGTCAGGCTCCCTGCTCAGTGAGGAGTCAGTTTTAGATTCTCTCTCTCCCTCTGCACCCCCTGCTCACTCTCTCTCTAAAATAAATACATAAATATTTTTTTAAAATGCAGTGTCATTTCTTGGGCTAAGTATGCGAATCTATTAAGCTTGTGCAAAATGTGTATTTTAAACTCACTCATGAATGTTGGGAACAAAGGCAGTGGGTAACATAATATAAAGCCAGTGGTTACACCTCCACTTCCATGGGAGTCAAAATGAAGGTGTGGTCACACTGAGCATCTATTCCTCAGAGAAGATACTAAGTGCAGAAATGAAATACGTGGGCATGACAGTGCAGCCCGCAGCTCCACCAGGACACTCTATAGTATTTCTAGCATTTGATGTGATTCTAATGAAAATTTTTATTGAACAAAATCAAATGTATATTTTATTTTTACTTTAAATATTTCCACAGAGGATTATAGCAGCTTCCAATAAAGAGCACATTAAAACAGGGTAATATTGTAGAAATCAGAAATAATGACCACAAAAAGGAAAGAGCAAAATGACTATTGATGCAGGCTAACAGAGTTGTTGTGACTGAAAAGAATATTGGGTTCTGAACTTCTTGCAGGTGGGATGAAAAGAAAAACATTACAACACCTTCAGCTCTTTTTATCAAAGCAACAGAAGACCAGGTTCCCAAGGAAGAGTCTTCTTGACACTGGATACCTTAACAGAATTTCTCATATAGGATTATGGATAGAGATAAAGAGTCATATGATGGATCATTTTTTCATGTAGGCCTGATTTTTACATGGTTATTTTTGATATTTCTATAAAGACCAAGAGCATGACACCACCAACCCAATGAAGGTAGTGATGTGAGGGTACCCTGTAATATTGTATGAGAGCCATCCAATGTTGTGCTTGACAGGAGTAGTGATGGATTTCTGATGTCGGTGGAGACCTCTGGGTCCACTGAAATCTTGGGTAAGACTCACTCAGACTCCCTGAAAAAGTCCAAGATCTCCAAAATTTCCTGCAGAAGTCTGAGAAATTTACATTTCCATGGTCTCATTTGAGCCATCTGCTTCCCCCAGACCTCAGTTTAGAGGTCATTTCACTATTCCATAGAGGCTGTCAGATGCCCCCATTCCAGGTGATACAAATGTGAAACAGCTCCAAAAACACACACACATGCACCTGCATGCACACATGCATACACACATATTCACAGGCATTAAAGGATACCTTTGATTCAAAATGTCCTCCATTAGGGGAGGAGTCAAAATGGTGGAGAAGTAGCAGGCTGAGATGACATCAGGTAGCAGGAGATCAGCTAGATAGCTTATCACACCATTCCGAACACCTGCAAATCCAACAGAAGATCGAAGAGAAGAAGAGCAGCAATTCTGGAAACAGAAAATCCACCACTTCTGAAAGGTAGGACCGGCAAAGTGAATCCAAAGCAACGGGAAGATAGACCGCAGGGGGAGGGGCCAGCTCCCGGCAAGCAGCAGAGCAATAGAGCACAAAATCAGAACTTTTAAAAGTCTGCTCCACTAAAGGACATCGCTCCAGAGGCTAAGCTGGGGTGAAGCCCACACGGGGACAGCTTGGCCTCAGGGCCCGTGGGGTCACAGAAGGATCAGGGGTGTCTGAGTGTCACAGAGCTCACAGGAATTAGAGCGGGGAGGCCAGCTACAGAGACGGAGCCGAGGAGCGAGCGCTCAACTCGGGGTTACCTTGAAACATGATCTGTGGCACAGGCCACTGCTCTGTGAGTGGGGACCCTACAAGATCTGGGGAGACCCCCCTGGAAGAGCTCAGAGATCTGCGGAGTTTGGAGACTCCAGGCAGGGCTGTGTGCCAGAGACAGAGATGCCTGTTCACAGGCTGGGTGAGCTCGGAGTGTGGCCGGAGGCCAGGAAGACAGGAGTGATTGAGCGCTTTTCTCCAAAGGCACACTGAGGAGTGGGGCCCTGAGCTCTCGGTTCCTCTGGGCTGGCCGGAGATTGGGAAGCCACCATTTTCATTCCCGTCCTCCGGAACTACAGAAAGCATTCAGGGAACAAAAGATCCCGAAAGCAAACCCGAGCGGATTACTTAGCCTGGCCCTAGTAAGGGTGGTGCAATTCCACCTCAGGCAAAGACAATTGATAATCACTACAATGGGCCCCTCATCCAGAAGATCAACAAGAAATCCAGCCAAGACCAAGTTCACTTACCAAGGAGAACAGCAGAATTCCAGAGGAGGAGAAAGCAAAGCATGGAATTCATGGCTTTCTACCCATGATTCTTTAGACTTGCAAAGTTAATTTTTTTTTCTTCTGCTAAATTTTTTTTAACTTTTACCCTTTCCTCTTTTAATGTTTTTTAACTAGTTTATCTTAACAATACCTTACATTAAAAAAATGAAAAAAAATATTTTTTGAACCTTCATTATTATAGTCATATTTTATCCTTCATTGTATCTAACTTTCTTTTTTGTATACACATAGGGTTTTTTCTTCTAAAAAAATCTGGGATACAACTTCTTATAATAGATTAAAATACACCCTAAATCTAACAACACAGGGCTTTGTTCTAGTCTCCAGCCTGAGCAAATTCTCTCCACCTTCTTTTTCTTTATTCTCCTGACCAACTTACCATCAACTCCTTTTTCAGAAATTAAAAAAAAAATTCATCTTTATACTCATATTCCATCCCTTCATTGTGTTTACCCTTATTTATGTTTTTCATTCCTTAAAATTTTGGGAGGTAGTTTCTTCTAAGAGGCCAAAATGCTCCCAAAATTAAGCGGGTGACCCTGTTCTAGTCACCAGTCTAATATATATATATTTTTTTCTTTGTTTGATTTTTTAAATTTTTTTTTCTGAACTTCTTTTTACCCCCATTCCCCACCCCGCCATGATTTGGGGTCTCTTCTGAATTGGTTAAAGCACATTTTCCTGGGGTCTTTGCCACCCTTTTCATATTTTATTTGTACCTCCATATATTCTTATTTGGATAAAATGACAAGGTGGAAAAACTAACCACAAAAAAAAAAAAAAAAAAAAAAAAAAAAAAAAAAAAAAAAAAAAAAAAAAAAAAAAAAAAAAAAAAAAAAAAAAAAAAAAAAAAAAAAAAAAAAAAAAAGAACAAGAGGCAGTACCAAAGGCCAGGGACCTAATTAATACAGACATTGGTAATATGTCAGATCTACAGTTCAGAATGACGATTCTCAAGATGCTAGCCAGGCTCGAAAAAGCCATGGAAGATATTAGAGAAACCCTGTCTGAAGAAATAAAAGAATTAAAACCTAACCAAGTTGAAATTAAAAAAAGCTATTAATAAGGTGCAGTCAAAAATGGAGGCTCTTAATGCTAGGATAAATGAGGCAGAAGAGAGAATTAGTGATATAGAAGACCAAATGACAGAGAATAAAGAAGCTGAGCAAAAGAGATACAAACAACTACTGGACCACGAGGGAAGAATTCGAGAGATAAGTGATACCATAAGATGAAACAACATTAGAATAATTGGGATTCCAGAAGAAGAAGAAAGAGAGAGGGGAGCTGAAGGTATATTGGAGAGAATTATTGTAGAGAATTTCCCTAATATGGCAAAGGGAACAAGCATCAAAATCCAGGAGGTGCAGAGAACCCACCTCAAAGTCAATAAGAATAGGTCCACACCCAGTCATCTAATAGTAAAATTAACAAGTCTTAGCCACAAAGAGAAAATCCTGAAAGCAGCCCAGGACAAGAAGTATATAAAATAAAATGTAAAAATATTAGATTGGGAGCAGACTTATCCACAGAGACCTGGCAGGCCAGAAAGAACTGGCATGATATATTCAGAGCACAAAATGAGAAAAACATGCAGCCAAGAATACTATATTCAGCTAGGCTATCACTGAAAATAGAAGGAGAGATAAAAAGCTACCAGGACAAACAAAAACTAAAAGAATTTGTAAACACCAAACCAGCTCTACAGGAAATATTGTAAAGGGTCTTCTAAGCAAAGAGAGAGCCTAAAAGTAGATCAGAAAGGCACAGAGACAATATACAGTAACAGTCACCTTACAAGCAATACAATGGCATTAAATTCATATCTCTCAATAGTCACCCTGAATGTTAATGGGGTAAATGACCCAATCAAAAGACACAGGGTATCAGAATGGACAAAAAACCAAAACCCATCAATATGCTGTCTACAAGAAACTCGTTTTAGACCCAAAGACACCTCCAGATATAAAGTTAGGGGGTGGAGGGGTGCCTGGGTGGCTCAGCAGGTTAAAGTCTCTGCCTTGAGCTCAGGTCATGATCCCAGGGTCCTAGAATCGAGCCCTGCATCAGGGTCTCTGCTCAGCAGGGATCCTGCTTCCCCTTCTATCTCTGCCTGCCTCTCTGCCTACTTGTAATCTCTCTCTGTGTCAAATAAATAAGTAAAATCTTAAAACATAATAATAATAAAGTGAGGGGGTGGAAAACAATTTACCATGCTAATGGACATCAAAAGAAAACTAGGGTGCCAATCCTTAATCATATGAATTAGATTTTAAGACAAAGACTATAATAAAAGATGAGTAAGAACCTTCCCAAAGCAACAGAATACACATTCTTCTCTAGTGCACATGGAACATTCTCCAGAATAGATCACATCCTGGGTCATAAATCAGGTCTCAACTGGTATCAAAAGATTGGGATAATTCCTAGCATATTTTCAGGCCACAATGCTCTGAAGCTAGAACTCAATCCCAAGAGGAAATTTGGAAAGAACCCAAATAAATGGAGACTAAAGAGCATCCTTCTAAAGAATAAATGGGTCAATCAGGAAATTAAAGAAGAATTGAAAAAATTCATGGAAACAAATGATAATGAAAGCACAACAGTTCAAAATCTGTGGGACACAGCAAAGGCAGTCTGATATGAAAATATATAGTGATACAAGCCTTTCTCAAGAAACAAGATAGGTCTCAAATACACAATCTAACTGTACACCTAAAGGAACTGTATAAAGAACAAAGAAAGCCTAAACCCAGCAGGAGAAGAGATATAATAAAGATCAGAGCAGAAATCAATGAAGTAGAAACCAGAAGAACAACAGAACAAATCAACAAAACTAGGAGCTGGTTCTTCGAAAGAATTAATAAGACTGATAAACCCCTGGCCAGACTTACCAAAAAGAAAAGAGAAAGGACCCAAATAAATAAAATCATGAATGAAAGAGGAGAGATCACAACCAACACCAAAGAAATACAAACAATTTTAAGAACATATTATGAGCAACTCTATGCCAGCAAATTTGACAATCTGGAAGAAATGGATGCATTCCTAGAGACATATAAACTACCACAACTGAACCAGGAAGAAATAGAAAACCTGAACAGACCCATAAACAGGAAGGAGATTGAAACAGTCATCAAAAATCTCAGAACGCAAGTTGGTGCAGCCACTTTGGAGAACAGTGTGGAGATTTCCTCAAGAAATTAAAAATAGAGCTTCCCTATGACCCTGCAATTGCACTACTGGGTATTTACCCCAAAGATAAAGATGTAGTGAAAAGAAGGGCCCTCTGTAGCCCAATGTTTATAGCAGCAATGGCCACAGTCGCCAAACTGTGGAAAGAACCAAGATGCCCTTCACCAGATGAATGAAAAAGGAAGATGTGGTCCATATACACTATGGAATATTATGAATACCCAACTTTTGTAGCAACATGGACAGGACTGGAAGAGATTATGCTGAGTGAAATAAGTCAAGCAGAGAGAGTCAATTATCATATGGTTTCACTTATTTGTGGAGCATAACAAATAACAAGGAGGACATGGGGAGATGGAGAGGAGAAGGGAGTTGAGGGAAATTGGAAGACGAGGTGAACCATGAGAGACTATGGACTCTGAAAAATAACCTGAGGGTTTTGAAGGGGCGGGGGTGAGAGGTTAGGGGATCCAGGTGGTGGGTATTAAGGAGGGCACGTATTGCATGGAGCACTGGGTGTGGTGCAAAAACAACGAATACTGTTACGGTGAAAAGAAAAGAAAAAAAATCTCCGAACAAACAAGAGCCCAGGGCCAGATGGCTTCCCAGGGGAATGCTACCACACATTTAAAGAAGAATTAATTCCTACTCTCCTGAAACTGTTCCAAAAAATAGAAATGGAAGGAAATCTCCAAACTCATTTTATGAGGCCAGCATCACCTTGATCCCAAAACCAGACAAGGATCCCACCAAAAAAGAGAATTACAGACCAATATCCTTGATGAACACAGATGTGAAAATTCTCACCAAAATACTAGCCAATAGGATCCAACAGTACATTAAAAGGATTATTCACCACGACCAAGTGGGATTTATTCCAGGGCTGCAAG